>PVKA01049264.1:0-13375 GCA_004027165.1 Ctenomys sociabilis | reverse complement strand
CAAAAATAAAGGTTTTACTCTTATGTAGAGATCTGACATATAATGGTCCTCGGTTATTTGGAGGGACAAGGTTCTAAGGTAGTGTGTTCATGATAGAATTAACTGTGAAGGGAAAAATGAAGCAGACCAGTAATTATTATTGGAACTATTTTTCTGGAGGTTCTCTTGAGATCCTAAATTTCTTCTAAATCTATAATGATGAGCCACAGGCTTGGGAACATTATTTCTGAGACTTATTCTCTGAGGAGAAAGCTCAGTTCTAAGTAGGGATATTTACCTGAGTTCTAGCCTTTTCAGCCTATTATATCTATTGCCTAGAAAAATAAAACCTTAAATGCCCATGTTGGGTCAAAGAAAAAGTTCATAAAAAATGGAGCTATAATGTCAAAACTCAGATGGTGCTACATAAGACATTTTGCTTGTTTTTCTTAGAAGCAAGGTCTACAAAAATTTATTTATTTCCACACTCCATGTCCACAGAGTTGAGGCCAGTCTGTACAATAAGGTCCATTACATCTTCTGAAGTAAACCACTTGTGGCATTTTCTTCTGGCCTTCAGCAAAAGGAAAACAAAGTCTCCTGCGCTATGTATGACTCCACAAAGGGAAGAAGAATTTGTCACAGAGTAGCTATTTTCAGCTTTAGGAAGTGAATAGAATTCTATCACTGGACTCAAACTCTTCTTTTTCTTTTATCATGCTTTCAACTAAGTGAAAACATGCATTTCACAGGATTAGCTGCTGTGCAAACTGATCCTTCATAAGAATGAAAAAAAAATTATCTAATTTCCAGAACTTCTAAAAAAGAAGTTATCATCCCTCTGGGAGAAAAAAATTCTTGTGTTAAAAAATGTGGGTTTACATGTGTAAAATGTGTATCTACAGAAACTGATGGTTTATTTACACTGGCAGCCTTAATATCTTCATACTTCTTTATAATATCAAAGGTTTAATTACAAAAGTGGATCTTTGTTTGCCTCCAATAAACCTATGTCAGGATAACCCAGGATTTCATAATATATGTAACATTTTAACATATCTTTCATTTCAAATCACAACTACTATTTGAAAGTTACTGCTGTAGTCTTAACTGTGCTTCTCAGATAGTGGCCGAAGCTGGAAGACATTTTTAAGAAGCCCTGAAGTCATCTGTACTTGCTGTTTATATACTCTTCTTGTTTGAAACAAAGTGAAAGAATTCACAAATATCATGACCTAAGCACCTGTTTAAAACTAAACATTTATGTCTTCAGCTTGGAAAATAATTTCTTTATAATTAAGTAAACCACAGCTGAAACCCCATGTCAGGGGTTTTTCCAGGAGAAGTCACAAGATAACTGCATCCTAAGGGATCCTCTGTGTTGAAGCTGAGGGACAGAACAAAACAAAGCCATCTTTTTCATTCCAAACCACGGAGGTGATGTGCAGAAAGATATCCATATCCTCTATCCAGGGAAAGAGGGTGAATGAATAAAGAGCTGGTCTAGAAAACAATGCAGAAATACCTGGAAAAAGAACAAAAAAAGATTAAACCAGGGACTTGCACATGAGCTTAGTTTAATAAATATTCAAAAAACACAGAAAACAGTATTTTATATTTTACATTGCCTAAAAGACAGTGCCTAACTATAATACCAAATTCAATACTGTTTTAAGGAAAGCAGCAATACAGCTAGGCATGGTGGCACATGAACATAATCCTAGTACTCTGGGAGGTTGAGGCAAGAGGATCACAATTTTGAACCTAGGCTGGGCAAATTATCAGAAAGACACTTTAAAAAAAGAAAGTAGGGCCGGGAAGATAGTTCAGTAGAATAAGCGCTTCCCTGGCAAGCACAAGGGCCTGCGTTCAATCCTCTGTTCCGCAAAAAAAAAAAAAAAAGTGAAGTAAAAGGGTTGTGGATACAGCTCAGAGCAAAGGCCCTAGATTTAACACCCCTAGTACTCAAAAAAAAAAAAAAAAAAAAAAACCTCAAAAAATATATAAAGCTTTTTTTTTTTTTTTTTTTTTTAAAAGAGCTATGTAGGGGCCAGGGATTTAGCTCAGTGATACACCACCTGCCTGGCAAGCATGAAGTCTTAAGCTTCACTCCTGATTACTGCCCCCCACAAAAAGTTATATACATAAAAACTTGAATTATACAAATGATATATGTCACTAGGTATAATGGTGCACATCTGTGATCCCAGAACTTTGGAGGCTGAGGTAGATAGAACAACAAGAGTTTAAGGTCAGCCTGAACCACATGGTAAGACCCTGTCACAAAAACAACCCCCCAAAACAAGAAAAGTACCAGTTGGAATTCAAAACCAACCTCAACTACTGAAAAGGGAGGCGGGGAGAAAAATACTACATGATTCCACTTACATGAGATAATCCTGAATAAGCAAATTCATAGGACAAAACTAGAATACAGGTAATCTGGGGCTGAGGGAAAAGGACATCAAGAATTTTAAGTACAGAATTGAACATGATGGAAAAATGTAAAAATACATAGTGGTAATGGCTGCACAACAATGTGGGGTATACTTAACACATTTACAAAAGATAAAATGGGGCTGGGGAGATAATTTGGTAGCTTTAAGTGCCTACTGGAAGTGCAAAGTCCTGAGTTCAATCCCTAATGCCAAAATAAATAAATGAATAAAATAATTTTTAATATATTGTTTAACAATGACATCAATGAATCATATGTGTATCAAAAGTTAAAATGGGGCTGGGGAAATGGCTCAGTAGAATAAGTGCTTGTCTGGCAAGCACAAGGGCCTGAGTTCAATCCCCGATTCCACAAAAAAAAAAAAAAAAAAAAAAAAAAAAAGTAAAAATTATTTTTTTTTTTTTTTTTTTTTTTTTTTTTTTTTTTTTTTTTTTTTTTTTTTTTTTTTTTTTTTTTTTTTTTTTTTTTTTTTCTTTTTTTGCCTTTTTTTGAGACAGGGTCTCACTGTGCAGTTCAGGCTGGCCTTAAGCTCACTTTGTAGCTCAGGCTGGTCTCGAACTCGCAACAATCCTCCTGCCTCAGCCTCCCTAGTGCTGGGATTACAGGCATGCGCCACCACGCCCGGCAAAATGATTTTAGTTTATGATAATGCCCAAAACAATTGGCTAGTCTTTCTGGCCTGTTTTTTTTAAATGCCCCACACATGAAACTTCCATAGCTATTTTACCTTTTTTTCTCATTAAAATGGGTAAAAATTAAAACAAAAAATGTCCCACACATTAAAAAAAATATCGGGCCGGGCGTGGTGGCGCATGCCTATAATCCCAGCACTCGGGAGGCTGAGACAGGAGGATTGTTGTGAGTTCGAGACCAGCCTGAGCTACAAAGTGAGCTTGAGGCCAGCCTGAACAGCATAGTGAGACCCTGTCTCAAAAAGACAAAAAAAAAAAAAAAAAAAAAAAAAAAAAAAAAAAAAAAAAAAAAAAAAAAAAAAAAAAAAAAAAAAAAAAAATATCTTAGCAGCTGGGCATGGTAGCACACAAAATCCTAGCACTTAATAGGCTAAGGCAGGAGTCCAACCTGGGATACATAATGAGTTCAAGACCAGCCTGCACTAAAGAGACCCTGTGTCAAAAAAGCAAACAAGAAAAAGCCAGACACCCTGACACACTTTGTAATCTTAGAATTCTGGGAGGCTAAGGCAAGAAGATCACAAATGTCAGCCCAGCATGGGCAATTTAGCAAGACCTTGTCTCAAAAATGCATAGGGTGATATCTGGGGATATAACAAAGTACAAAAGGCCCTGAGTTCAATTCTTAGCACCATAATCAACTGACCAATCAATTAATCAACTGATTAATTTGGCTAGGCACACTGTACCTGTAATCCCAGCTACTCCGTAGACTGAGATAGAAAGATCACAAACTGAGCTTGGTAGCACACACCTGTAAACCCAACACTTAGGAAGCTGAGGTAGGACAGCTGTGAGCTTGAGACCACCCTGGGCTATAATGAGTTCAGGCCAGTCTGTACTACATAGTGAGATCCCATCTCAAAAAAAAAAAAAAAAAAAAAAAAAAAAGGCCAGCCTGGGCAACTTTGCAAAAGTAGTTCTTTAAAAAGGGTTGGGGTTGGGGCCAGGGAGATGGCTCAGTGGAATAGGAATAAGCACTTTCCTGGCAAGCACAAGGGCCTGAGTTCAATTCCCTGGTTCTGCAAAAAACATAAATAAAAAGGGCTGGGGATATAGCTCTGTGACACCCTTTTGCCAAGCAGGCAAGAGACCCTTGCTTCAATATATGAGGAAAAAGAAGAAAAGAACCTATGGATATCAGGGCTATTTATTTTTTCAAATGAAAAAAAAATGCTTACATTTATTCATCAATAAAATGTAAACTGGAAACATAATAAGATGCCAACCTGCATCTATTAAAAAGAACAAAACTGAATATACTGTCTTTATAGATGTGGTACAATACCTTTTGTATTTAAAACCAATAAAAAGTATTAGAAGTATAACAATTTATCATGACATGTACACTTGACTTGATTTTTAAAACTACATTAGATTAGCCACACTATCAGGGCTATTTAATTGCAGAAGTTTCCTCCGATAAATTAAAAACTGGCACTTGGGGCCAGGGAGATGGCTCAGTGGAATAAGTGCTTCCCTGGCAAGCATAAGGGCCTGAGTTCAATCCCTGGTTCCACAAAAAAAAAAAACTGGCACTAGCTACTAGATGGTTCTGAAATTCAATTCCAAACACATATAGTTGCCAGGCATGGTATTTCACATCTGGAATCTTAGCCTATGTAGAGGATAAGCTGAAGCTATATCAGAAAATTACCTTTGCCAGGAGATTAAGATCAGCATGGGCAACACAGTGAGATACTACCTATAAATAAGAAAATAAATAAAAAACTGAGTGTGGTAATGCACACCTGTAATCCCAGCACTCAGGAGGCTGGGAAAGGAGGATCACTGTAAATCTGAGGCCAGCCTGAGCTACATAGTAATACCCTGACTCAAAAAAAAAAAAACCAAAAGAACCCCCAAAAAAATCCAAGACAAGCCAAACCAGCTATCTCATGGCACAAGGCCATGAATCCTAGATATGAGGAATGCTAAGGTAGGACTGAATTTTTTTTTTTAAATGTATTTAGTAGAGGGTCTATAGGGTCTCACTACACATATCAGTCTAGTTATTCTCCTGTTTTCAGCCTCCCAAGTGCTGGGATTACAGGCACATGCCACCTGGCCCAGGGGTGCAGCTGGCAGGATCAAATCCTGGTTGCTGTGTCTGTCTAAATAGGCGTTTTAATCCACTGAGCTATCTGTCCGGCCTGGAGGACTGAAATTTTGAGGCCAGCCCCAGCAATTAAGAAAGATCCTACCACAAATGAAAAACTGGAGCTGGAGACATAGCTCAGCAGTACAGTGTTCGCCTAGCACATGCTAGGTCATGGGTTCAATCCCCAGCATGAGAAATAAAGCAATAGGTGAATACACTTAGCTAACATGAGTGAAAAAAATTTGAAAAAGACACAAGTTCTAGATATCAGTGAGAGACTGTTGTTTAAAACCTACAGATACATTCCCTGTGAAGCTGTTGTCCCAAAAGGGACTTTTGATTTTCTGAAATCAATGACTTGGGGCTATTGGTTGTATAAAACAGGTACTAACATCTGATTTATTAGTAGGATAGAAAGGGAGGGCAGAAAATTCCAGTGTAGATAGCATACTCACCCTATGAGAAAAGCACTTCAAGGTTAGCCTCTGAGACAGTTCTCTGGGCACTGCTACTTCTTGTTTTCCTGGCTTTTATAGTCTTCTCCAAGAATGAAAAGGGTTATGCTAAGTCTCATAATGAAGAATTTGACTGACCTCTATCACTGGGTGACTTTAAGTACTTGAAATTTAGATTAAATGAGCCAATATAAATTAAACACACTCCTAGGAGGCCGGAGAGATAGCTCAGTAGAATATTAGTGCTTGCCCGGCAAGCGTAAGGGCCTGAGTTCAATCCCTGATCCTACCAATAAATAAATAAATACATAAATTAAACACACTCCTAAAAAAGCAATGGTTTAGCTGGTCATAATGACACAAGCCTGAAATCCTAGCACTCTGAAAGGCTGAGGCAGGATAATTACAGAAGTTCTAGCCCAGTCTGGATAACATAGCAACTCACTGAGATCCTATCTTAAAATAAAAAATTAAAAAAAAGGACTGGGATGGACTTGGGGAGATGGCTCAGTGGAAAAAGTGCAAGGGCCTGAGTTCAATCCCTGGTTCCACAAAAAAAAAAAAATAAATAAAATAAATAAAATAAAAAGGACTGGGGATGTAGCTCAATGAGAAGACCCTAAAATGAACCCCCAGTATCAAAAAAAACCAAAAACCCTGCTGGGATAGTTGGATAGTTTCTCCCCAGAAGTAGATATACCGAGCTAATGTAAAGTCACTAACTGAACAAAACTTCTCATTTATAAAGTATTAAAATTTTTATTTGAGAAAGTTTATTTAGATAATACCTACACATGAAGCTGGGCATGGGACACATGCCTATAATCCCAGCTACTCAGGAGACTGAGGCAGAAAGATTGAAAGTTCAAGGCCAGTCCAGGCAACTTAGTAGGACCCTGTCTCAAAATAAAAACAAAAAGGAGCTTGGTACAAGACAGAACACCACTTACCTAGCATGCATGAAGTCTGGGAACAATCCCCAGTATAATAAAAAAAAATAAAATAGGTAGTGTTTCTCATACATGCTCTTACATATATTCTACATATGGATACATAACATATATATAAATACTTTCTCCCACAAATGCAAGCCCATTATATAATGTCCTGCAATCTGCTTTTCCCCAGTGTGTGTTTTGGAGAACATTCTGTATCACAATTAAAACTATCTTGTAAATGCACAGGTACCAAGATTTACTCATTTGTTCTCTATCAATGAACGCTTCAATTGCTGTTATACTGTTTTGTGTATATTGTGTTATACTGCCATGATTCTAAAGTTCTAAGATTAAATGATAAAGTCTCTCCTCCAAAGGCATTCCATAAAGACTATCACTGAAAGTGCATTTTGCCCTATCAGGGTTTTTTTGTTTTGTTTTTTGAGACAGGGTCTCATTGTGTCCTTCAGGCTGGCCTTGAACTTTTTATGTGGTTCCAGGCTGGCCTCAAACTTGTGGCAAATCCTCTTCGCCTCAGCCAGTGGTGTATTTGGAACTATAGGCATGGACTACCACACCCAGCCTGCCCTACCTCTTCTTATTTTTTTTACACTATTAAAATACATTCTCTTGGAGCTGGGAGGTGGCTCAGTAGAATAAGTGCTTCCCTGGCAAGCACAAGGGCCTGAGTTCAATCCCCAGTTCCACTAAAAAAAAATAAAATAAAATACATTCTCTTAAAGCTAGGAATAGATAGTGGTGCACACCTGTAATCCTAGCACTTGAGAGGCTGAGCAAAGAGGATCTCCAAAAGTTCAAGGCCATACTGGACTAGATAGTTCTAGACCCATGTAAACTACACATAAAATTCATGATTTTAAGCCCTTTTTACACAGTTGAGTAGTACTGAGTACATTAATACAGCTGTCCTACCACCACCACCACCACCACCACCACCACCACCACCCATCTCTAGAACTCATTTCAGCTTCTCAAAAGTGAAACCCTTAGGCCAGGAATATAGCTCAGTGGCTTAAGTGCCTGCCTGGCAAGTGCAAGGTCCTGAGTTTGATGCCCACTACCAAAAAAAATGAAACCCTATACCTACTAAACAATAACTTTCCATTCTTAGGACTGAGGCTATAGTTCAGTAGCATAAGCACCTGCCTGGCAAGTGCAAGATTTTGAGTTCAATTCTCAGTACCAAAAGATAAAATAACCTTCCATTCCTCTTTCTCCACAGACCTTGGTAGCCACCATTCTAATTTATGTTTTTCTTACTACCCTATCTATCTCACATAAGGGGTATATACTTTAATCCCCATACTAACTGCACACTGAACAGTTTTCACATAGTACAATCAATGTTTGTAGCCAAATAGATGTTATGGGTTGGAGTGCTTCCTCTCAAAATCTGTGTCTGAGTCCTAACACCTCAGAAAGTGAGCTTATTTGAAAATAGTTATTAAAATTATTACTTAAATGAGGATATACTGGAGCAAGGTGGGATCCTGATCGAATATGATTGGTGTCCTCATAAAAAAGGGGTAGTTGAGAAGCAAACACCTGGCACCCCAACTACTTAAGAAGCTAGCTGGGCAAGATAATCAAAAATTCAAGTCCAGCCTAGGAAATCTGATGAGATCCTGTCTCTCAAGTAAAAAAAAAAAAAAAAAAAATTGCAGCCTGAGATGTAGCTCAGTGCTAGACTGCTCCTGGATTTGACCTTCAGTACTTCAACACCAACACAGACCCATACACAGAGAACTCTGGTGTGAAGACTGATGTCATGCTACCACAGGCCTTACTTGCAGAAGCTAGTAAGGCCTAGAGCCAGGTGCACACCCCCCCCAGTACCAAACAATAATAACAACAACAATAATAATATGGGCTGAGGAGATAGCTCAGTAGAATAAGTGCCTGCCTGGTAAGCACAGGGTCCTGAGTTCAATCCCTGGTACCACAAAATAATAGTAATAATAATAATAATAATAATAATAATAATAATAATTTATACTCATTTTTAATGTTCATCTTCTACTGAACCTACTTTTGTTGTTTGTTTTAGTACCGGGAATCAAACTCAGGACCTCACCCTTGCCAGGCAGGCACTCTGCCACTAAGCTAAATCCCCAACCCTGTTTTTTTGAGCCAGGTTTACATAGCCCAGGCTGGTTTTGAAATCACTATTATAGCCCAGGCTGGCCTCAAACCTATAGCAATCCTCTTTCATCAATCTCCCAAGTTATCGAATCTAATTGTTCTACGTTCTATCCACCTATTTTCAAGCTGTTTATTTGGAACAGTTGCCCCACTACTACTTACTTGCCAATCCTGAGTTTAGAATTGTTTTGAGCACCTAAAGGTCAAGAAAATCTTCTTGTATGATAAGGATCCTGAAAACAAAAAGAACAATAAAGTAAGGCTTTTGCTGTCACTGTTTCTGGATGTGTTAATATGGCAAAATTACTCAACAACTATTCAGAATACAATCAGGGGGCTGGGGAGATGGCTCAGTGGAATAAGTGCTTGCCTGGCAAACAGAAGGGCCTGGAGTTCAATCCCCGGTTCTACCAAAAAAAAAAAAAAAAAAAAAAAAAAAAATCTCCTTTGGGGCTGGGGAGATGGCTCAGTGGAATAAGCACTTCCGTGGCAAGTGCAAGGGCCTGAGTTCAATCCCTGGTTCTGGCAAAAAAGAAAAAATAAAAAAAGAGGGTCAGAATATAATCAGATGTAAGTTACTCTCTACTTGCCCTGATACTAAATTTTAAAAGATGCCAAAATTCTTAAATCAAGCAGGACATGGTGATGCATACACTGATAATCTCAGCACTTGAGGCTGAGGCAGGAGGATCACTTTGCCTTCAAGGCTCTGGGCTACAAAGGAAGTTCAAGACCAGCCTGAAGTATATGGAGACCCTGTCTCAAAAAACAAAACAAAATTCTTGAAGGAGCAATTCTGAAGCTTGAAACACTGTTCTTCAGGAATCTCATAATGGTGTGGATTCTCTTCCTATTGATAAACTATAGAACTGTAGATAAGATTTCTAGTACTTAATAGTTCTCTTCTAATTCTCTTGAATGAGATGAAAAAGCTACTACTGACAAAAGCAACCAAAAATGAAGTGCTTCTCCCCTTGCTATATAATTTAGCAAAAGCACTGATTGTACTACTTTCCATTTGAACTAGACCCAACTATGCACCAGAGTATTAATCAGTCCTCACCAATTTATGAATTTATTTTTTGGTTTGGTTTGGTTTTGAGAAAAAGTCTCATTGTGTAGATTAGGCTGGTCTTAAACTCACTATGTACTCTAGGCTGGCCTCAAATTCAAGGAGATCCTCCTGACTCAACTTCAAGTGCTGGAATTACAGGAATGTGCCACCCCCCCCAAAAGTCCTCACTAATTTAGAAACCTAATAAAAGAAACTTTCCAAGAATGTAACAGAGGAAAAAAAAAAAGAATGTAACAGAAAAGAGATCCAACGAGGGATTGTAACACTCCAAATTACAAAAATGCAACACCTCAAAATTTAAACAAGAACCAAATACAAATATCAGACATTACTGACATTCTGTAACCCTTCCACCTTACACAAATTATGTGCTATTAATAATCCTCAAAATTATTTATCATTATTTCTCTACCAAAAAAACCCCATAAAACCAATTCCTTTAGTTCTGGGCCTGAAAACAACGTCTGTGGCTTCCATCTAACACAGGCTGAAATTAATACGCCATAGGCCATTATCACTAAGTATGAGGAGGAACCTGCGACTACCGATCAGAAAAGTTTGATAGATAGGTGGGAGAGGGAATGAAAGCAGACCGTAGAGGCTACAAGAGGTCACCGTCTGCGACAGACAGCAGAATGAAAATCCCAGGACGAACCCCTCAGACCAAACCTCAAGGTCAACCGGCCGGGATGCAAATACCTGCCCACGACAGGCCCGAACTGACGCTGCTGCCTCAGGCAGTAGAGAAGACACGAAGGCACAACTGATAAAAATATTAAAAAAAAAAAAAAAATAAAACGGTAGCCGACGCAGCGGCTGCCAGCTACAACCCCGCGCGGGTGCAAGCTCCGGGGTCCAAGCCGAAAGCACAAAGGCAGCCAAGTACAAGCACAGGGAAGGATGGTACGCGGTCGAGAAGGAAGGAGGCTAAGCAATACATCCAACGGCTGCGCTGGTCGCCCGAGATCAACACCGCACCCAGCCCAGGCCCGGCAGGCAGCGGCTCATTAGGCTCCCGCGTGAGCCGTCACCCTCAAGGCTGGCCTTGCCACTTCCTGCTTACCTCCCGTCATCAGTCTTCTCGGGTCACCTCACAGGACCCAGCAGAGGCAAGTGCCCTCCCGGGGGCCTATGTGCCCCCGGCCCTGAGGCCACATAGCTGAAGAGACCCTTACTCCGCCATCTTCATTCCACCTCACTTCAGCTAAACCGGCAGCGGGCGGCTCCCCTAAGTCCCGCCCCCATAGCTGGCCCTGGATAGTGATTGGATTTTGACTTTTTTGCGTGTACTTCCTTTCCGTCGTGAATTGGCTAGCACGTAAGTCAATTAATAGCGCTGTCCAAGCTTACGGGTTTTTTGTTGTTGTTTTTGGTGGGATTGAGTCGGGTACAGGAAATAGGGGAAAACGTTTTTGAGATTCATTTATTAGGAATACAAAGTTATTTCGGCATAAAGAGCACCGTTACTTCTTGGTAACATAATATGGCCAGGTTAGCAAGATTATTTTAACAGCTGTTAGATCAAACTATTGATGTAATTCATAGACTGCCAAGCTATCTCCCTGGCCCAGGAGGTTCTTACATTATGCATTGTGTAGTTAATAGGGACATAATGTATCAATAAAATAAAGGACTCAACTCAGGACCTCTTTTTTTTTTTGAACCGGGGATTGAACTCAGACCCGTGCGCTTGCCAGGGAAGCACTTATTCTACTGACCCATTTCCCAGACCCTCTATTATGACCTTGTGGCTGTGAAGCAGGTACTTGTGCCGCTGAGCTGAGCCAGGCCTCTTTTTTTTTTTTTTTTTTTTTGAGATAGGGTCTCACTACCCATGCAGTTCAGGCTGGCCTTGAACTCATTTTGTAGACCAGGCCTGTCTGAAACTCACAATCTTCCTGCCTCAGCCTCCTGAGTTCTGGGATTATAGGCATACACCACCACGCCCATTATTATTAAATCCTTTTTTTTTTTTTTTTGTATTTTTAGGGAAGGAGCTACAGGGTATTCAGGATCTCACTACTAGATTGGACAGAGATGGTTAATTAATTTAATAGCTTAGCATTTATTGAGAAAAAGAAGAAAGAAAAGAAGAAAAAAAATAAGAAGATACTATATGTCCTATATTTAAAACTGCCATTGCAAGAACAAGGACAAGTGCTGGGCCTGGTGGCGCATGTATGCATGTTATCCCAGCCCTTGGGAGGCTGAGGCAGGAGAAATATTGTGAGTTTGGAAACAGCCTGGGCTACAAAGTGAGCTCAAAGCCAGCATGACCTGCATAGCAAGACCTTGTCTCAAAAAGACAAAAAAAGGACAAGGGGAAGTGACCAGGAGACCCAAGAACCCCAACTTTTATACCTTCTTTGGAGGTCAGATCTAGACTGTCCAAAACTGCTCTGGGCATGTATCTGTGCTGTGATATGACAGCCATTTGTGACTCATAGGTCATTTGAAGTACCCAGTCTGAAGCTGGACGTGGTGGCACAGGCCTGTAATCCCAGCACTCGGGAGGCTGAGGCAGGAGGATTGTTGTGAGTTCGAGACCAGCCTGAGCTACAAAGTGAGCGTAAGGCCAGCCTGAACTCATAGTGAGACGTTGTCTCAAGAAGACAAAAGAAAAAGAAAACATGAAGTACCCAGTCTGCTTTGCTATTCCTGAATCTCTTACCTCATTTCCTCCAGAAAGACACAAACCCCCATTATTTTTTATAGGGTACAGAGGGAGTGGGCCATTTTCTTTTTTCTTTTTTTTTTGTACCAGAAATTGAACTCAGAACCTGGTACTTATCCAGGAAGGAGTTGTGCCATTGAGCTAAATCCTTAGCCCTCTATCTTCTTAGTGAGTACATTTTATTTATTTTAGTATTTTAGTACAAGGCAGGATCTACACAGTCTACAGGTTCTATAGGGTCTCACTACATAGATCAGACTCATAGTGATTCTCTTGTTTTCAGCCTTCCAAATGCTGAGATTACTGGTGGGCACCACCAGGCCCAGTCTCAATTGCCATCCTAGTGCGCCCCGGGGGTAGAGCTGGCACCACTTACCAGGGACCAAACCCTAGCTGCTGCATCTACCTAAGCAGGTGCTTTAGTCCACTAAATTATCTGGCCAGCCCCTTATTTATTCATTTCTTATTTGTTCTTTGAGACAGGGTCTTGCTGTGCAGTTCCAGTTGGACTTGAACTCACTATGTACTCCAAGCTGGCCTCAAACTGTCTTTAAGCCTCATGCCTCAGCCTCAGGAATGCTGGGGTTACAGTGACATGTCACCACCCCTGGCAAAGACTGCATTGCAAAGAGGTGGCTCTCAGGTTCTTGAGAAACATTTCTGGACCGAAGAAGGTTTGTATCTCAAAGGGCTGGCCTCAAAGGGTCAGGAAAAATGTTAGAATAGCAATTTTCTAAAGTAGGAAGTCAAGAGCCTGTCAGAAAGAAACTGAAATTTAATTAAGCTGAAGGGAATATTAACTCTTTTTTTTTTTTTTTTTTTTTTTTTTTTTTTTTTTTT
>PVKA01049263.1:0-13339 GCA_004027165.1 Ctenomys sociabilis | reverse complement strand
AGCTAAATATTTCTGCACTGATCCATATTTGTATTTGGGGTCCACTTCAATGCCCAAGCTGGATTGATTGCACTGTGGAAAGATCAGATAAGCAAATAAAATAACATCAAAGATTCTTCCAACTTTCTGAAGCTATAAAAAGAGCTAAGAGGCCTTGGCCACTAAGCGAGGTCTCCCTGTAACTTGCACTGGGAGGAGCTCTGCCAAGCCCACTGGAAGAACCACGATCAGAGCCACTGCGGGTGAGGACGGCCTGGCCAAGCGATGGGGCACAGAATTCATGTGCCCACTTTGCTGCCCTACAGGATGCACCCAAACCCCACCCCTCATGCTCCCCTCCACACAGCAGGTGCTTTCCAGAACAATCTCTTCTAGAGTCACCAGGAAAGGGAAAGCACACAGGTCCCTTTCAGACAGTATGAGATGTGTGCAGTGTTTCTGATGATTGTCCATGACCTCAGAGACTGAGCCAGACTCCTGTACAAATTTTTTAAAGGTGGTAAAGTACCCTTGTCATAGGACATGGGGGTGCAAGCTGGTTAGGGCTGCTTTGGAGATGGCCATAACCTGCTGGGTTCCCCTTGCACCTCTCTGGGTGGCCATCATTACTTAATGAAAGGAGTGGCCAAGACTTCAGGATTAGCCATGCTACCTGACTTCCAGCCCCAGCTAGAGCTCTGAGGGAAAACCCCATGTATTGCAAGTTCATGACAAAGTATATGAAAAAAACTCCTTGAACTTAAAAGCACACAAGTTATTTAACTCTTCAATTTCCTTAGCTATAAATGAGAATAACAGTAGTTACTTCCTAGGCCATTCTGAGGGTTAAACAAGATACTTGCGTAAAGAAGCACGAGTGTAACCCTTCATATATGCTTGACAAAGTTTTTTTTTTGTTTTTTGGGTTTTTTTTTTTTTTTTTTTTTTTGTATTTTAGCAAAGGGTCCACAGGGTGTTCAAGGTCTCACTACTAGATTGGACTCATAATGATCCGCCTATTTATAGCCTCCCAAGAGCTGGGATTACAGGTGCGCACCACCATGCCCAGTCTCAATTGGCATCTCAGTGCCAGGAGTGGGGGCCCACACAGCAGGCCCAGGGATCGAACCCCCAGCCCCTGTGTCTGCTTACAGGCACTTTAATCCACTGAGCTATTTGGCAAGCCCTTGACAAATAGTTTATGGCTACATCTCTCATGTGTACTACCCTGAGCATACCATCCAACAACTAACCAGAGGGCCAAAAGGGACTGGAGGGAGATATTGATTTTTTTTTTAATGTATTTGATACAGGGTCTCACTATGCAACTTGTACTTGTAGTGATGTTCCTGTTTTCAGCCTCCCCAGCACTGGGATTATAGGCGTGGGCCATTACATCTCATCTTGGTGGTAGGCTCAGTGCACCCAGAAGCAGGGTCAACGTGGCATATGGTGCTAGGATCAAACCTCTGTCTCTGCACTTGCCTAAGCAGGCACTTAGTCCACTGAGCTATCTCACTGCCCCTTGGAGAGAGAGATTGAAAGGGGAAAAAGAAATCAGATTAGATGTGCTGAACAGACCAAGAGTTTTGCTACTTTTCCTCCAAGTATACAGTATATGGGAGATATAGGGTCTTGCCAGTCAACTGGCTTGGAGACCCCAGACCTGGCTTTGAGTCAGAGGAGACAGAGACTTTAAAGATAAACTGACCAAAAAGCTCTGGAATAGTTCTGCTGGGGCCAGGTTTGGGGGTGATAGGACTACTGTGGCTCCCTTCCTGAACAGTGCAGGTCACAGAGGAACAGAGAGAAGTGACTTCTCCAAGGTCCTGCAGTCAAAGTGTCCATATGGGGCTAGCGCTTGCCTGCTGCTTACCAGAGCCCCGTGGTCCTTGCTTCACACAGGCTCTCTGCAGCCAGGAAACTAGAAGAGAGAAACAGTGAGGGGCTTTCCTTGTCCTTTGAAGCTTTTTTTTTTTTTAACCCAAAACGTAGACAGAGAGGGAATTTCCCACCAACATATTGACACACTTTCCTTTGAAAGAAAACAAAGTTCACAATGTTTGATTTTAGCTGAGTCTGGGTGGGAGCCTTAGCCTGGTCTGGGGACAGAGAACCCATGGGCAAGGAAGCTGGGTTGAGACCTTTTGAACTGAGAGGACTATTTACCTGCCAGAAGACAAGTACTTGCTGTCTGTTTAGAATTCTCTTTTCAAGAGGATAAATATCAGCCTGGCATTTTGAAAGGGAACATATGGGTGTTGAGCGACAGCCATTTTCTTTTAATGACAGACGTGTGCTAATGAATATGGAGGTGTCCAGAAGTGAGGCAGGGAAAGCTCAGCTCTGTGTGGACAGGGATTTTTGGAAATAGTTTTTCACCATGAGCCAGGTGGCCAGGGACACTGAGGCTCAGGGACCCCGAGGCTTTGTTCCTGCCTCTCCCTCCCTACAGAGCCAGGGTGGTGCCTGCAGGTTGACTTCTGTGCTGATGAAGAGGGGGAGAAGAGGAAAGGCTACAGGGACCCACTGAGGCTGGGTCAGGAATGCCAAGATGCTCCCTGGCAGGGTCACTTCCTGCCAGGCCGCAGCTGCTACCATCACCAGAGTGTGGACAAAGCCACTTGTGGGGCATGGGTGAAATGCTCCCACTGAGCGTGGCACATGGGTGTGCTGCAAGTGGTGGTGGCTGTGGTCACCCAGGCCTGGACTCCCCCCATCAGCTTGATCTGTTTTGGAAGCTGAGATATTGGTGTGCTCAGAAGGGAATAAATATCTCCATTGGTCTCTTGGCAGGACAGGAAATGAAGCTCAAAGACTCCTTGCAGGCCTCACCCTCCCTGTATAAGAAGAGACCTGGGCAGAAGGGTGCTGGGGCCCCTGCCCCTCTCATGGACATGCACTGCACAGCTATGGAGACTTACCCTGCTCACCTCAGCATTGCCTGCTCACTGAGATCCCTGGGTGAGCACCCAGATGGTACGGGGCCCCAGCCTGCTCTGGAGCAGTCAACAGCAGCCCTGGAGGTGGGGTCTTGGTGGTCCGATTGGCCAACACTCCCCATGGAATTAGAAAGTGCAGCCTGAATGAAGAAGCACTGATATGATACAGGCATCTTCTTTTATGTTTGCAGTGCTGCTTCAGATATAACATTGCAGCTTTTAAACACACTCATTTGTCCACTGAAAACAACTAGAAAAGCTGAGCAAAATACACACACACACACATCTATTTAAAAACATCTATCTGAAAAGTCCTAAGACAGCTAAGTCTAAGAAGGATAGTAAATACTTGATTACTCCAAAGATGGCAGAAAGGAGACATGAAAAAGGTGGGATAAATAGAAAATGAATACCAAAGGGATCCATTTAAACCCAAATATATTATGATAAATAGATGAATGATATAAATAAATGAAACCTTCAATCAAAATAATTTGTTTTCTGAGATTTGTAGTGAAATGATACATATTTTTTAAGACAGGGTCTCATTATGTAGTCCAGGCTGGCCTTGAACTCACTGTGTAGCCCGGACTGGTGTCACACTCATGGTGATCCTCCCGCCTCAGCCTGGGATTGCCAGTGTGCGCCACCAGGCCTAGCTACAGTGGCACATTCCTAGGAGGACAGAAGTCCATGCGATTTTCCCATTTAAGATTGCACTATTTGTTTTAGAAAGAGCTTTGATTCCTTTGGCTAATGATGGAATAGCAGGTGAAACAAAGACATGTCAAGAACAACTCCCCCAAAAGGTCAACACCAGGTTGAAAGCTGCCTCAAACCCAGAAAAAAGGGGCTCCCTAAAGAAAGGAGGCAGTCCTAGAAGTACACAGGGGGAATGGATGGACCACATGCAAAAAATAATTAGACTGAAGGCAGAGTTAGGCAGATCAAGGGCAGTACACTAATACCCTCTGGGGGGAGAGGGAACTGTCGGCTCAGAATGGTAAACCTCCCCCAGAATTTTTTCAAAAATTAACACAGGGTCTGGGGAGATAGCTCAGAAGTCTAAGCACCTGCCTGGCAAGCAAAAGGATCCAGGTTTGATCCACAGTACTGCATGCTGTGCTTCCTGGCACCATGCTGGCCACCAAACTAGGCATGGTGGCACACACCTGTAATCCCAGCACTGGGGAGGCTGAGACAGGAGGATTACTATAAGTGTGAACTGTGTACCGAGACCCTGTACCCCAAAAAATGTTCAAAGTTGAAAACAAAGTCCTGATAAACATGGAAGACTTTCAGGAGAGTCTCAGCAGAGACTGAGAGAAGAAAGTTTTCAAGGATGTGCGTTAGGAAGCAAATGTGATCATGGCAGGGAGAGCCGAGGTGGCACGACGGGGGGACGCGACTGCAGTGGCTCAGGCACACTCAGCCTGCCCTGTGCACAGCCCTGTCTTACTCCTCCCCTGAGTAGGCATCACTAGGAAATGTGTGCTCTCATGAGGCAGTTTTCTAGAGTAGTGATGTCCAAAACGTGGTTCCAAATAGTCCTGCAAACCTTTGATGTCAAAATTATCTTTACAGGGGCTGGCGAGATAGCTCAGTAGAATAAGTGCTTGCCTGGCAAGTGCAAGGGCCTGAGTTCAATCCCCAGTTCCACAAAAAAGAAAAGAAAGAAAGAAAAAGAAAAATTATTTTTACCATTAGATATGGTGGCACATGCCTGTAATCCTAGCATTCTGGGAGAGGCAGAAAGATTACACATTTGAGCCCAACCTGGACAATTTAGTGACTCAGTGAGACCCTATTTCAAAAAGGTGGGGGGGGGGCAGATAGCTCAGAGGATTAAATTGCCTGCAGCCGGGCACAGTGGCGCATGCCTGTAATCCCAGCACTTGGGAGGCTGAGGCAGGAGGATTGTTGTGAGTTCGAGACCAGCCTGAGCTACAAAGTGAGCTTAAGGCCAGCCTGAACTGCATAGTGAGACCCTGTCTCAAAAAGAAAAAAAAAAAAAAAAAAAAAAAAAAAAATTGCCTGCTTAGGCAGACACGGGGACCAGGGTTTGATCCCTGATGTGCCATCCCAGACTCGCTCACTGTGAGTCTGATCTGTATAGTGAGACCCTGTAGACCCTAAATATGCAAAAATTTAAAAAACAAAAGGTGATGGGGAATTAGGGATGTATCCCAGATCCCAGTGCAAAGACCCTGGGTTGAATGAAGCCCTGTGTTAAAGAAACTTGAAAGGGCTGGCAAGATAGCTCAGTGGACTAACCACCTACTTAGGTAAGCACAGGGACTGGTGTTTGATCCCTGCTTAGGCAAGCACAGAGACTGGTATTAGTTCAATCCCAGGAGACAGGCTGTGCTGGCCCCACCCCCAGGCACACTGAGCCGGCCACTGAGTCTGAGCATGGTGGTGCACACCTGTAATCCCAGCGCTGGGGAGGTTTAAAACAGGAGGATCACTACGAGTCCAAGCTGCATACCAAAGAGACTTGCAAAAATGTAGAATAATGCTACTATTCCAGATGTCATGTGACAGCTATAAGCACATTTATTTGTCCACTAAAAACAATGGGGAAAAAAAAGAGACTAAATTTGACTTTTGTAACTTTTCATAGAAAATGTTATATTCACATTAATGGGTTTACTGCTATTTTTAGGATAAATATATTTAAATTTCTTCAGTTTTCATTTTATCAGGAGTCAAACTGATAAGTAAAATCCACACAACAAAGCACTTTGGATGGCAATCTAATGGGTCCTAGGAGGCCGTGGTGGCACAGCTGTAATCCCAGCCCTGAGGAGGCCGGTAGGGACTGCTTCAAGTTCAAGACCAGCCTGGGTTACAGAGTGAGCTCAAGGCCAACCTGAGCTGCATAGGGAGACCCTGTCTCAAAAAAGACAAGAAGAAAGGGCTCCTGAGACCACGAATTTGAGAGCTACTATTTGAGAGCAATAAAAACAAAAATTAAAATTAATACACCCTGCCAGCAGCTACAAAACTTTCCAACAGTGAAGCACAAGCTTAGCTACTTTTTCACTAAACTAACAGACAGGGCCAGGGAAATAGCTCAGTGAAAAATAATAAAACTAATGAGGATATGTGAGACCTGTATAGCACACACTACTCTGTATTGTAAGAAACTAATGTAGAACCTGTTTCAATACTCTTATCTTATTGCGGGGACAAATACCTGACACCCAAAATGAAGGAAGGAAAGGTTTATTTAGGTCACACTCAGTGGAGGTTTCAGTCCGTACTCAGCTGGCTCCAAGGCAGGCTTGAGCAGCCATTCATGGAGGCAGCAAAGAGCACAGGGAGGGACAACAGCAGAGGCAGCTAGCAAGCCTCTCTCTCATTCTACACTGTAATGCAAATTACCTGCCTCAGGGCCAGGGTGCAGCACTCACACCTGCAATCCCAGCACTGGATCAAGAATCAATCACAAACTCCAGAAGCTGGCCCTTGACTGCGTGAGGCTTTGGGGGAACAACTAGACACAAACCATAATAAGAACTAAATTAAAAAATAATAACAATAAAAGACCTACATAAACTAGTTTGTGGATTAGGGGACTGAATATTGCAAAGGTTTCAAGTCTCCCCAGCTTTATCTGTAGTTTCAGTGCCATAGCAACAAAAACTGTCAGCAAGACTATTTGGTGGGATGTGGAAATAGACAAACTGATTTTAAAATGTAGATGGACAGAGACTAAGTACGCTATCAGTATTTTTTTTTTTTCTGTATTCTTTTAGGGAAGAGTCTACAGTGTGTTCAGGGTCTCACTACTAGATCAAACTCACAGTTATCTGCCTGTTTACAGCCTCCTAAGAGCTGGGATTACAGGCACTCACCACCATGCCCAGTTTCAATAGCATTCTCAGCATGCCCTGGGGGATGGGCCAGCATGGCAAGCTCAGGGATCAAACCCCCAGGCCCTGCACCTGCTTGAGGGCACTTTAATCCGCTGAGTTAGCTGGCTGGCCTTAAGATGAATAGGTTTTATAACAAAGAGTCCAGAAATGGACCTACACTTGGTTGACAACAAATGTGATGAGCTGGTGCATTGCAGAACAGGGCAACCTCAGCAAGTCAGGCTGAGCCACCAACCAGTGGTGCGGAGAAAGTAAGTTGTGGTACTTGGATCATACAAAATGCAAAACTTTTGATCCTTTGTCCTGTCTACAGAAAGCAAATATACACAGTTAAAGCCATGAAGTTTCTAGGGAAAAAATTTAACAGAAAAATTTTATACCCTTTATTTTTACTTATTCATTCATTCATTCATTTATGCTTGTATGAGGGATTGAACTCAGGACTTTGCACTTGCCAGGCATGTGCTTGTGTTGCTGAGCTGTCTCCTTGGCCCTATACCCTTTATTTTAATTTTTTTAATATTCATTTATTTATTTATTTTTTGTGGAATCAGGGGTTGAACGCAGGCCCATGTACTTGCCAAGGAGGTGTTTATTCCACTGAGCCATCTCCCCGTTCCCCTATATGCTTTAAATAGATATCTTAAATAAGATACAAAACTCTTAAAAATAAAGGAAAGTTATTGGTAAATTAGATTAGATTTATTTTTTAGCCAAAAAAACCTTTAAGAGAGTAAAATAGATAAACCATTGAATGTCATAAGATATTTTGTTAGCTGGGCATGGTGGCGCAAGCCTTTAATCCCAGCATTCAGGAGGCTGAGGCAGGAGGACTGTTGTGAGTTTGAGACCAGCCTGAGCTACAAAATGAGCTTAAGGCCAGCCTGAACTACATAGTGAGACCCTGTCTCAAAAAGACAAAAAAAAAAAAAGATATTTTGTTATATATGCATCTATTATTTATAAGCATGCACACGCGCGCGTGCGCACGCACACACACACACACACACGTATCTTTTTTTTTCTGCAGTACCAGGGATTGAACTCAGGACCCTGTGCTTGCTAAGTAGGTGCTTATTCTACTGAGCTATCTCCCTGGCCCTCTTTTTTCTTTTTTGAGAAAGGGTCTCACTATGTAGTTCAAGCTGCCCTTGAACTCACTGTGTAGCCCAGATGTGCACCACCACACATATGTATCTTTAAAATTCATGACTGGAATATAGAGGAAATCTTACAAATCAGTAAGAAAAGGTCAGACAAAATAAATAAGGAGTTAAACAAAAGCTTCTTCATAACTGTTCAGCTCCAGTGGTTTCCAGAGAATGCCAACTATAACCCACAGTGATGACCACTCCTACCCAGAATGGCTACAGTGCTGCAAACTGACCACATCAAGTGGGGGGAGGATGGGGTCCCGGAGGTCTTAGACTCGGCCATTGGGACTGTGACAGGAAGATTGCTGACGCCAGCTGTTAATGCTGGACATTTGCATGCTCTGACTAGAAAATCACTCTTAGCTACATACCCCAAGGAAAAGCAGGCTTAAGAGACCTTATCAAGGGGGCTGGGAGATAGCTCAGTGCAATAAGTGCTTGCCTGTCAAGTGCGAGGTCCTGAGTTTAATCCCTGGTACCACCAAAAAATAAAAGACCCTAGCAAAGCACACAGAATGTCCAGACCCTCAACATGTGCATCCCTCACTGCCCCCAAAGTCCTAATTGTTACACAGTCAGCAACATGGCTAAGTCTTTTAAAAGCATAGTGAAAGAAGTAGGCAAGTTGATAAACAGAATTAATTTATATCAAAATGACAAGGCCCATGACCAATTGGGGTCGGGAAGCGACGTTTTGAGGTCCTGCTCTGTTCTATTCCTGGATCTTTGAGCCAGTTCTGTAGGTAGTTGACTGAAATTTCAGCAAGTTATACATTTATGGTTCAGTCCTTTTCTGTATATATGTCACACTTTGATAAAAACTGACCTGAATTAAAGAGAGAGGAAGGAGGAGAGAGGAAGGAGGTGGGAACTTTCAAAAGACAAGAAGAGTTTGTGGTAGGGAATGAAGATGTGAGGAAACAGGCTAGAGAGCGGCCCACTGGGTCTCCAGGTGCCCCGTGCACTGTCTCCCAGAGTCTGTGTGGCATGGAGCATTCTCACTGCTTTGGTCAGAGCAGAAGACAAGAATGAGGTGCCAAGGCTCTCTCTGCCTACCCTTCTTCCTGAGGGATGTCATCCGCCTCACCGGGAACTCTGCCCACTGTCTCTGGGTGGATGAAGGTTCGAGAGCCAGCCTCCACATAAAGAAGGGGATTAATCTGACCCTCTTCCTGGGGACCTTCTCATGGCTGGCAAGGGGGTGATGAGCAGGTACGATGTGCGTGTGAGCGGCGGAGATGGGCTTGACCTTCCTTTACGTGTCTTTTCTGTCTGAACGGGGCTGAGGCAAGGAGTGTGCCAGCCAGAAAAGGGGTCTCTGAGACTGCAGCTTCCTCAGGGTGAGAGCTGCTTGCCTGGAGGTAGCAGGTTACAGCAAAGAGTGTCCCAGGCTGGGAGGCAGAGCGGAGGACAGCCGCGCTGCCTGCGTACAATGCCAAGCCCTTCAGGGGTTCCAGAGTGGATGCTCCAGCCTGCTCATTTACTTCTATCTAGGACAAATGTTGCTGATGGTGCTTTCTACTCTTTCCACGGAACAGCATCGTCTGAGCCTGTCACAGTCAGGAGCAGACCCAGTTGTACAAGGAGGCAGGAAACTTGGGCTCTGGTTTTTTCACTGACTTTGTGACCTTAAACACATTACAATACCACTTTTGCCACACTGTTCCCTCTCTGTGAAATAAGGCCTCAGTGTCCTAGGGGCTGTACAATACCATGGCCTCTAGTTGTGTGACACATAGCTATTTAAATAGATTAAAATTGATTTTTTCAGATGGGAAAGAGGACAAGAGACAGAGGAAAGAGGCTGGGAGTGGTGGTGCATGGGGAGGCTTGTTCCAGACCAGCTTGGCTACAAAGTGGGTTAGTTCAAGGCCAGTCTGAACTGCATAATGAGACCATGTCTCAAAAAAAAAAAAAAAAAAAAATTGAGCTGGATGTGGTGGCGCATGCCTGTAACCCTAGCACTCGGGAGGCTGAGGCAGGAGGATTGCTGTGAGTTTGAGACCAGCCTGAGCTACAAAGTGAGCTTAAGGCCAGCCTGAACTGCATAGTGAGACCCTGTCTCAAAAACAGCAAAAAAAAATTTGTAGTACAGTGACGGATAACATCATAAAAGTATTTTCCCAGTATAGGAATAGCACCAAGGAGGGTCATGGGAGCTTCAAAAAGGGAGGGACATCATGGAGCAATGCCAGGCTGATAAGAGGGACAGACTGCCTATGAAAAGCCTGGGAGACAGGAGGTGGTTTGGTGTGCTAGTGGGTGGCCAGCAGTTGTTTTGTGTACATGGTGTGTGATGTCATTGTTCTGAGCGATGATCCACAACACAATGCTGGAAACTATTCTCAGGCCTTTCCTTGGTGATCTCTAGGTTGACTGGCAAGGTGGATTTGTGGGAGCACTTTATTCACTCTTCTTATCTTTTGGGTCCTCAGATCTAGGAAAGTGGCAGTTCTACCTCAGTGCATGTATCTTAGGATTTCCTCTCCTTTAACTAAAGTTCCATGATGAGGGCAGGGAAGATGGCTCAGTGGAATAAGCGCTTCCCTGGCAAGTGCAATGGCTTGAGTTCAATTCCTGGTTCTGCCAAAATAAATAAATAACAATAAAGTTCAATGTTAATATTAGCTTGCTCCACGGCCAAACTATCATAGCTTAAAATACAACCTTTCAGTTAGCTCACATATTGGTGTTAGCAATTTAGGTGGGGCTCAGTGGACGTCTCTGGTTTTGGCTTAGCCTCCTGTTTTATCTGAAGTCAGCTGTGAAATGGGTACATGACTCTAGTGTCCTGACAAACTCTCTCCTGAGCTAGTTGGGCTGGAACAACAGAGATTTCCTCTTTCTTTAATATTTTAAGTGTGTCAGCAGACTGTCCTGGGTTGTCCTCATGGTGGAGGAAGGGGTCTAGAGGGAGAACAGAAGGACTCAGAACTCACTTACATTTTATTGGCCAAGGCAAGTTATAAGGCCATGAGCTGGAGAGATAGTTCAGTGGACTAAAAGTGGCTGAAAGTAGGAGGATCACTCAGACCCTGAACTGTGTAGTGAGACCCTGAACCAAATACATAAATGAAAAAAGAAAATTATAAGGCCACCTTAGATTCAAGGAGTAGGGAAGTATTTCCACCTATTAATGGCAGGGAACACGTACCATTACAAAGTGTTTTCATAAGTACTATAAAAAGGAAACAAGGGCTAGGAAGGTGGCTCAGTGGAATAAGTGCTTCCCTGTCAAGCGCAAGGGCCTGAGTTCAATTCCCGGTTCCTCAAAAAAATAAATAAATAAAAAAATAAAAAAGAAGTAAACAACCGAGAACCATAAAAGTTTTGCTGGGGAGATGGCTCAGTGGAATAAGTGCTTCCCTGGCAAGCACAAGGGCCTGAGTTCAATCCCCAGTTCCGCCAAAAAAAAAAGGAAACAACCCAATTGTTCAACTCATGAATGTCAACCCATTCTATATAATTTTGGGAGAAAAATCATTTCATTATTAAAAATTGTAATTAAGGCTTGCTTGAGGCCTAGTGCCTTGCCATGCAGGCCAGCTATGTTATGTAGGAACATAGTGCCCATGGTCATAGTTGAGCTCTCAGTGGTCCCATGCTGCTGTATGCCCCAGGGCAAAATTGCATCAGCTCAAGGCATCCTGGTTCCTCTCACTGTCCTCAACAGCCTCATCAGCATAAGGTCACTGCCACCATCTGAGTCCTCTGGTAATCCCTCTGAGCACTGTGCATACCCAGTAATGGTAGCTACCCCAGAGTGTCATTGTCTTTTGCCCAACCCAAGGTAGTGATTTCCAGACTCCCCAATCTTCCCGCCCCTATACTTTTTTCTTTTTCTTTCTTTTTTTCTTTTTTTTGTGGTTCTGGGGATCAAACTCAGGACCTTGCAATTGCCAAGCAGGCAGTTATTCTACTGAGCTATAGCCCCAGTGCCACTTTTTCTTTTTCCTTCACCTTACCCCTCTCCACCCCCCTAACTAGTCAGATTGGGGGACTGATCAGTCCTATAGATGAGCAGATAGCAGTGATCCATCCATACAATGTAGCATCATTTACCAATAAAAAGCAATCAAATACTGATACATGCTCCAACATGGATGAAACTTGAAAACAACATGGTAAGTAAAGGAGGCTAATCACAAAAGATGACATTAAGAAAAAAAAGATGATGTATTGTAAAATTCCATTTATATGAGATATCCAAAAGGCATAAATCCATAGAGACAGAAAGTAGATTACAGAGTTTTTCAAGATCTGAGGTAAGGGAAATGGGTTTTAGGGATGATGAAAATATTGCATGATTAGATAGTAGTGATGAGTATACAGCTGTGAGTATGCTGAACTGTACATTTTAGAAACTTTAATCTACAATATATGAATTACATCTCTATGAGAGCATTATTTATTATTTTAAGAGCATTATTTAAAAAGTAGAAAAAAAGCCAGGCTTGATGGTGCATGCCTGTAATCCCAGCACTCAGGAGTCTGAGGCAGGAGGATTGTTGTGAGTTTGAGACCAGCCTGAGCTACAAAGTGAGCTTAAGGCCAGCCTGAACTGCATAGTGAGACCCTGTCTCAAAAAAAAAAAAAAAAAAAGTAGAAAAGTGAAATAAGTTCACTGCAAAACAAATCTACCAAAGTAGGAAAACATTTTTTTGAAAAATTTACAAATGAAATCTATAAAATTTTCATTATTAATGAATCTTCATCTCTTGTACAAATAATAAGTGAAATATATTGGAAATAACATATTGAACTTATTATTTAAAACAACAGCTATTTCTAAAAAAAACAATTAAAATATATATAAAATAAATAAAAGACCCAATTTTAAAAATTGGCATGTAAAATGGATAGATACTTCTCAGAAGTACAAATGGCCCAGAAACACAGAAAGAATTGTTCAACATCATTGGCCATTAGAGAAACACAAATTAAAACACTGAGATTCCATTTTACCTAAGAAAGTCTGGCTACGGATTGGGGAGATGGCTCAGTGGAATAAGTGCTTCCCTGGCAAGCGCAAGGGCCTGAGTTCAATCCCTGGTTCTGCAAAAAAGAAAAAAAAGAAAGACCGGCTACCATCAAGAAAACAATAACAAATGCTAGCACGACTGTACGGAAAGAAACCCTTCTACATTGTTGCTGGCAATGTAAACTAGTATAATCATTACGGGAATCAGTACGGAGAATCCTCAGAAAACTATAAATAGAAATTCCATTTGACCCAGCTGTTCTCCTTCTAGGCATCTGCCCCAAAGAGTTAAAAATGTCATACTACAGGGATACATACAGACATATATATGTTTATAGCAGAACAATTTATAATAGCTGAATCTTGAATGTAGTCTAAATGTCCATCAAGAATGAATGGATA
>PVKA01049262.1:0-13350 GCA_004027165.1 Ctenomys sociabilis | reverse complement strand
TTTTTTTTTTTTTTTTTTTTTTTTTTTGGTGCAGGGTCTCACTATGCATGCAACCCACATTCATAGTGATCTTCCTGCTTTTTGCCTCCCATGTGCTGGGATTACAGGCGCGCGCCACCACGCCCGGATTGCATCGCCGGCTCAGCGCACCCGAAGGCGGGGCCGGCGCGGCTTGGGGAACCAAGGATCGAACACTGGTACCTGCGCTTACCTAAGCAAGCGCTTAGTCTGCTGAGCTATACCGCCAGCCCTAAATATGTTCTTCTTGTAACCTCGGTTTGTTCCTAAAATTCATTCTTCAGTTTCAGAGAACACAAACTTGTCCCCAGTACCTTTCAGGTCAGGAGATTCATTTGTGCCCCCTGTATCAGTTTCATCAACTTTACCTCACCAAGTCCCTCCAGTTTTGCTTGGTAGTTATGACCATAGCAATTAGCACATTCCTTATTCCACTCCAATCTTATTGTACTAATACCTATAACTCTCAAACCACACATTTCATTCACAAAGTGGTACATAGATTACAGAAAGATTAAGAAAGGATATAAGGATCTAAAGAGGTAATACAATGGGGCCAAGGCAAAGAACTGATACAAAGGCAACATTAACTGCAGGTGGTCAGAAAAGAGGAAACACGTACAGAACAGCCAATCTGGAGTGCCTGGACAACTTTGAAGGAAGCAGCACTAACAGAAGGGTGACTGCTGGCTACAGAGAGGGGACAGTGCCAGAGGTGTGTTGCCTGGGAGTCTGGAGATGTGCTCACCTGGTGTTCTGTTGCAATGGCAAACAGAAATGCCAAAATGGCATCCAGGCTTTGGAGGCAGTTTATGTATGTCAAAAGACACTGATCAAAATCATTCCCAGAACATTAGGCCCTGATCTCTGGTGACTTAGGGCTTATATGGATTTTGCAAGCAGAAAGTACAGAGAGGCAGAATAGCTTGTCAATAGGGATTGATTCTTGCAAAATGCAACATAGTGACCAGCTGTTTCTAGGAGATAGGAATGCAACAAGAACTACTATGTGGGCAGCTAAAAAAGTACAGTATTCAGGTAGGGATGGAGGGGGTGGGTGGGGGATGGGGCGTCCTGTTACATCGTCACCAGGCTGGGTCTGAGAGATTCCCAAAGCTGTGACAAAGAACATAAGTTGCCCTTTTATAGAGCAAGTTTGCAGGCTCACTGATTTCTAGTGCAGGAAAAGAATTTTAAGGACATCGTTTAGCGACCTAGGAAGGCATTATTCGGCAGAGACTTTAGGGTACACTCAAAAGTGGAGTGTGGGTGCTTAGAGAAGTGAGACCATAGTTTTGAACTGAAATATTTATGTGCTTTGGTGGTGGAAATCTGTGCAGTTTGATCTTGGTCTTAGTTTGGTGAGTGGGGGAGGAAGGCCCATGCATTGCAGGATAGTGACCTATTCATAGGGGAAACGTCTAATTTGCAGGTGAAAGGTGGCCTAGTCAGAGGGAAAGAACTCTTTTGCAAGTAAAAAGGGAATAGTTGAACTCAGTGGCAGGTCAAGGGGGAACTTGCCCACATGCGGTGTTCTGAGAAAGGAGAAAAATGAAATGAATTGGGTTTGCGTTCTGAAGCTACAGTTTCTGTTTTTAAAATTACAATTTTTATTGTCTCTTCTCTGCCTACTTTATTTGTTCTATCCTGCCTCAGCTCACAATGTAACTGTCTATCCTGTGGCCTGCTTACAGTTTTCAGCATCTCTCCTTGGGGCAGGCAGGGGGCTCCCAGAAGAGGAGCATGCTGGCCAGAGCACACTGTGTCATCGAATCTGACCTTGAATTTTAGATACTTCGTTTAGCTTGGAGTGCAGACCTGCCTCCCCGCACCTGGCCTGGATGTCTTTCCTTTAATAGGTCCTGGACTGAGGTGGTTGCATCATTGGCTGGTCTGGTGTTTGATAAGCTCATGTGCCTGGCATCTCTAATAGTGGTCAGATGTGTCCATGTGCCTTTGTGGTCCTGATTCAGTTTGACAGATTCACAGGGGGTAGTTTTTACTTAGCACAAACAAGTCATTTATCAGTCTGTGTCTTATGCTGGACAGATGGCAGTCTATGTGCAAAAACAAGATGCATAGGCATCCCGAGGCAGGAGATTAGGGCATGGTCAGCAGGCCAGACAGGTGGGTGTGACTGTCTGTCACAGAGATACAGAACATGTGTGCAGAAAAATGATTGCCTAGTGCTTTGCGTGGGTCCAATCAGAAACCACCACCTTCAATCCTTCTGGCATGAAATCAAGCAGGTTTTGGCTAGGATGGGCTTCATGTGATGTCAGCATTGATAGGTTCTGGCCCTATATGAACTGAATAATTTTGATGGTCATCTAATATGGCTGAAGCCTGTAAAACAACAGCTTATCTTCCCAGAGGCCACCTCCCCACTTCTTCTCCAACTCAGCCCAGAGTACAATTTCCTTTTACCTTTCCCGCCTTCTCAGGGAAGGCCCCAATCAGCTCCTCAGGTATATCTAAACATCCCCTCAAACACCACCCCTGGTAAAAGGCCATAAAAGCCTCAGCCTCCCTTTGTTCCAACCCAGAGAATTTCTTATTTTCACAAATTCTCTCCATGTCCTCCAAGATAATGAAGCCCCTTTCCCTTTTTCCATGTGCCTGTTTCTCTGCTTGCCACACTGTGGAAAACCTATCAAGCAGAAGGCATGAGGGATACAAAAAATGGCCCCCTTAACTTTTTGACCAGGGCTGGAGAGATAGCTAATTGGTGTAAGTGCCTGCCTGGCAAGCACAAGGTCCTGAGTTTGATCCCTGACCTTCCCCCCAACCACCACCACTGTGGGGGACCACCTGAGCAGCTCTCCTTGAAAGAAGAGTGACTGTCTCCATCTTGACTGAGCCTGATCCTATTTTCTCATATTGTTATGTACAGAGCTAGCTAGGACTGGGCGAGGCCCTGGCTCTCTCTCTTGCTTCCGGAAAGCCATCTTCATGACTGGGCCTAGAGCCCTTCAACTCCCCGATGATTTTAGTATCTTCCATTCTCGTCATGGTGATACAGGGAAGTAAAACTCCCAACCTGACCTGCATGAGTTCGTGTTCTTTAAAACCGAAGAATGAATTTTAGAAACAAAAGGAGGTTGAGAAAAAACTATTGGATAGAAAAGCTTCTGTCACAAAGGGATAGAAAGGGGTCCCGAGTGGGTTGCCCAGGAAGCTGCCTCTTTTAGGGACTTTTATAGGGCAAAACCATGCGGGTCTAAGGTGGTGAAGGGATCTCGCTTAGGCGGAGGTGGGTGGGACAAAATTATGGTTAACCAATGGGATTACAAGCACTATTGTTCAGGTAAAGTTGATTAGGCCCAGGACCAATGGGGAAGCGGGCATGTAGTAAGTGGGCATGAATAGGGGACAGGGTCTCTTCCCCTTGGGGGTTGGGCTAGTGACTCACTTGGATCTTTTCAGGTGATTGCTACCTATTTAGAATATCAGTCTCTGGTGTTAGTCTTTTAGCATCTGTTTGGCCTTTAGGTCTGGTTCACAGCAGGAGCCTCCATTCCTCCCAGAGTTGCAGATATCTTGTTTCCTGTTATTATTTCTTTCGAGGGCCTGGCCCTAACTGACTGCCTAAAAAATATGTCTATCTAACTCTGCTGCCTGCAACAATGGGTTGCATGGAAAGTGGTAGATTGGAATCAACTTGATGGGATTTCAATAATGTAACTTTGGGATTACAAATATTGGTTTCTTGGACAGAGACGAGGACCTAGAGTGCCTCCTACATACCACCACCACTTTGTGGTCTCTGTAAGCTTTTCACAGCCTATTCTTACCCTGCAGCGTGTGCTTTCTTTCCCTACCTTTAATAAATCTAAACTGTTCTTACATTTTTGCATGTGTTATTATCTTCTTCTTTGTTCAGGACAACAAGAACCTGGAAAGAATCTCTAAAAGTGATATAGGGGAATGAAATTCCTAACCTGAAAGGTACTTGGCATTCATGTCCTCTAAAACCAAAGAATAAATTTTAGGAACAAACAGAGGTTAAGAGCAGAATATTTTCTGAGGGAAAGAAAGTTTCTGTACAAGAGAGGGACAGAAGGGGGGCCTGAGCAGGTTTCCCTGGGAGATTATCAGGAATTTTTATAGGGTAGAACCATGCGGTGATGTGGATCTAAGGTGGAGAACATTGGAACTCGCTTAGGTGAACACGAGGGACAAAATTATGGCCAACCAATACGCATACAATTGATTAAATCCAGCATCAGATGGGGACTCTGTCAGGTTTTATCAGCAGTGATGGTGGTGTTAGTGCTGGCACAGCAGAGAAGCAGAGAAAACGGAAGGGGGAGCCTTCATTAACTCTGAAGACATGGAGAGCATTGAGGGCAGGGAGATGGGGGACCCTCTGACCTGGCACAGGGTAGATGAGACTTCAGGGACTTTTGCTAGGGGCAGAATTTGAGGGGCAGGTTCAGCAACACAGAAGGAGCCAACTAGAGGTTCATTTGTGTGGGCAGGAAAGGTAAAAGGAAGTTGTATCCAGGGCTGGAGTGGGGAAGGAGGAGGAAGTAGTCATTGGGAAGATGAACTGTTGTTTTGGGGATTGAGCCACGTTGGATCAGGGCCATGATAATCTAGCAGTCTGTAACCCACCATTCCCATCTTTTAGTTGTTATGAAGGGTGATGAATCTCTTAGACTGCTTCCTGAGGGCCAGGGGCATCATCTGGGGAGCAAGAAGGTTGGCAGGATGAAGGTTTGTGCCCATGTAGAAGCTAGCGCCAGGTGTTTCAGCCAGCACAAGAAGTTTATCATTAGTGAACCCTTAGTTAGTCAGAGACATGTAGGAGACAGGAGTTGTGAAGACCACTCAAGGGAGAAGTGCTCAGGATCAGGAAAAGCACAGCTGTCAGGTGCAGTCAAATTGTCTCAGTCTTGTTGGGCTTGAATGATGTGGAACCAAGAGGGCAGGCTGGTGACTCTTACTGCTGCTGCTATTGGGAGGAAAACCAGGTGGGGGCCTGTCCACATAGTATCTAATCCTGTAGGCTTGGAGGATTTAAGGCATTTTAAATTGTGGGAGGCAGGGGTCTCAGTGATGGGAGGAAGGTTATCAGGGGTGGGAAGTTGTGAAGCAGAAAAGGTCTCCCATACATGAGCTTGAATGGACTTAGGAAGGTGGGTGCCCTAGGAAGTGCTCTGAGTCTAGTCAGAGCCAAGGGACAGAGCTGAGGCCAGGAAAGTGCAGCTCCAGGATAAATTCTGTGAGGTGGGCCTCTAAGTTTTAAAGGCCTATTTGCCTGTATACCCTGTTGGTGTTATGGGCTATTGGATGTTGGAGAACACAGGGGAAGGCTATGGGAGTTGGGAATAAGCACTGAAAAAGCACTGGGAAAGAAGTGAAAGAGAATTGGAGCTTTTAGAGATTTATTTTTTAGGATGGGGGTGAGGTTAGGATCACAATTATGAGTGAAAAACAGTGCCAAGTGTCAGCAGAGAATGGGCCCCATGTGGTGTCCTGTAGGTCAGGCCATCAACACCCACTATGCAGACTGTAGATCTAATATAGCAATCTGAAAACTCAGTAAGAACATTTGTTGTCCTTGTGTCAACAAGGGCCAGCGAAGGGCCAGGGAGATTTCTCAGTAGAATAAGCGCTTGCCTGGCAAGCGCAAGGGCCCGAGTTCAATCTCAGGTTCCACCAAAAAAAAAAAAAAAAAAAAAAAAGGGCCAGTGAGAAGTCCAGCAAGACTCAGGGTTCTGACAAAAATACCTGATGGAGTCCATGGGCCCCAAGCGCATCATTCCTCTTAAGCAATAAGACCAATGGATCTGGCTGCAGTGAGTTCTCCTGTGCTCGTAGGGAAGTGGATGACTTCCTCGCTCTCTTGTGGATGGGGCAATCACATTTCTAGTGACCCTTGAGCTTGTAGCTGAGATCAGATCCCCATGGTAGCTGCATGTTGGGGCCCAGCCGTCCTTCTTCGCCACACTTGAAACCATCCAGGAGGGACTCGGGTGGCAGAATCGTTTAGGTTCAGCATTACCTTACTGAGGTCCTGCTTTGATGCGAGTTCCAAGTGTTGCAGCCAAAAGCTGGCACTCATCTGTAGTTAGTTTCTGTCTCTATTATTGAAAACATGAAAAGCTGGATTACATAAATCTCCCTGGTGGTGCTCGAGGGCCAAAATCTGTCTTTAAGCTTGGCACAAATGTCAGGAGAGGATAGGGATCTAAAAATAGGAATTAATAACAACTGTTTCTTCAGGAGAATCTGGGTCTACATTAGTATACTTCATTGGGAGCAATACTAATTAATCCTAATTAAAAATTTATCCTCATATTAAGTATCTTACAATATAAAATGTAACCAGAGAGCTGTTGATTTTTACTAACCATGGATATTCTAGTAGTTAAATCACTGTAGAATTTTTTTTGTTTTGAATTTTACGGAAGGGTCTAGAGGGTGTTCAGGTTCTCACTACTAGATCAGACTCATAGTGATCCTATTTATAGCCTCCCAAGAGCTGGGATTACAGGTGCACGCCACCACACCCAGTCTCAATTGTCTTCAGCGTGACCCAGGGGCAGGGCCAGCATGGCAGAACCAGGGATCTAACCCCTGGCCCCTGTGCCTGCTTGCAGTGTTTTAATCTGCTCAGCTATTTGGTCGGCCCTTTTTTTAAGAATATTAATAGGTAACAGTTATATAATTTTACAGAGCACATTTGACATCGATAGTAATCGTATGAAATCTCTGTTTTAGTTGACCATCTCTAAATGTACACAGCATACATGTTTTTGTTAGAAAATTATTATTTGACTGATTGCCTCCTGTTGGCTTGACGTGAAACTCTTTGTCACAAATATCTGAAGCTTAAGGGAAAGGCATATGTTCAAATCTAAAAGAAAATTTGCATTGTAAAATACTGCACAGTTGGAAGGCATAAATATATTTAATATCTTTTATGAAAAGCATTATTTTAATTTTTTTGAGAAACTTTATCTTTAACCAATGACCAAATTATTGGGAGTGTCTTCCTAGAGACTATGGAGATTATTGGGGGCTCCTTATCATGAGCAATAGTTGACCACCTCTTTATCTAACAATTGGAATCCTGTCCAATAATCTGTCCCCATTTTAATGATTTTTGTTTAATTAGCTTAATTTTTTTTTTTTTTTTTTTGACAGAACTGGGGATTGAACTCAGGTCCTTGCCAGGGAAGTGCTTATTCTACTGAAACATTTCCCCAACCCTTTAAATCCGTTAAACCCCTTAAACCTGTGAGCAAACCCATTTTGATATCACTTAGACCAGTTGGCAACTCAAGAGAAAGACTCCTTTTAAGTCTATATTTCAAAGCTCAAATAAAAGGAGGAACAGCTGTTTACAGAATGACAAACACATAAATATACAGAACACACAAACAAACATTTTTACAAAATCAGAGTGCACTCAAATATCTTTTTGATTAGATTATAACATTTTTAAGTCTGTAATTATAAAAAGACCAGTGAGAAACTTTGTAGGTCAATGAATAGAAATCTCACATAAGAATTTGAAAAACATAAAAAATCCTTACTTTATAGTCACTATATATCACAGGAGAGGCTTCAAGATGGCAATGGCCCATCGTGTGGTGTGGCTCTAAAACGTGGCACTCTGACAACACAAGAGGAACAACTGTATGATGGTGGCAGAGGGCTACATGCCTGGAAGGTGGCAGTGACCCATCACATGGCTGGCGCCACAAGTCAGCAAGCTGATGTCACAAGAAGAGTGACCACATGGTGGGGGTGGATGGCCATGTGGCACTCAAGGTGGTGACAGCTTATCATGTGACATGGGCCCCACAATGACTTCACAGCAGGAGAAGCCTTACAATGGCGGTAGAAGGCCACATGATGAACAAGACATGGAGAAGGAAAGAGTGGCGGAAGCTGGGTGTGGTGGAGCATGCCTGTAATCCCAGCACTCGGGAGGCTGAGACAGGAGGATTGTTGTGAGTTTGAGACCAGCCTGAGCTACAAAGTGAGCTTAAGGCCAGATTGAACTGCATAGTGAGACCCTGTCTCAAAAAGACAAAAAAAATAAAAGAAAGAAAGAAAGAGTGGTGGGAGAGTCTACAGGGGAACCGTGGTGGAGGACACTGACAATGCAGAGTTCTGCGTGGAAGGTTGAAGAGGGTAGTGTCAGCGGATATGGCAGGGGAATAGCAGATAGAAGAAGGTGAGAGGGACATGTTTTTAGAGTCAACAAAGGCTTTTAAAGGCTTTCTAACCATTAGCCATTGCAATAGCATACATTTAAAAATATTATTCATTTGGGTTTGAGATATCCTTGAAATCTAAGGTTGCTGAGATTCTTTAGGAAACAACCCAGTGGCATGTGATTTGGAGGATGGGAAGAATATTTCCCATGGTAGCCGAATTAAAATGAGCCAGAGTAGAACAAAAGCCCAGTGTCACTTCCTGCCAAAAATTCATCACAGTTTTGTATTTTGTGTTTTTTTTTTTTTTGTATTTTAGGACAGAGTCTACAGGGTCTCAGTGCACAGATCGGACTTGTAGTGATCCGCCTGTTTATAGCTTCCCAAGAGCTGGGATTACAGGGGTGCCACCATGCCCAGTCTCAATTGCTGTCTCACCGTGCTTGAGGGCGTGGCCAGCATGGCAGGCCGGGGGATTGAACTCCCAGTCCTGGCCCCTGTATCTGCTTAAACAGGGGCTTTAATCTGCTGAGCTATTTGACCGACCCTCCATCACAGTTTAGCCTGAATTGACTGTGAAAGAGAGGTGAGGAAAGGAGGAGGTCCCGACATGAACTCACCATTTTCTTTCTTTTTTTATTGTGCAGAACTGGAGATTGAACTCAGGCCCTTATGCTTGCCAGGGAAGCACTTATTTCACTGAGCCATCTTCCCAGCCCCTAACTCACCATTTTCCAGAGGAGAAGAAAAACAAGGTAAGATTTCCCTGAGAGGAGTTTTTGGGCTCACCTGTGTGGATTGAGATTGGCAGGTGTTGGATGCCAGCTCGCAACGGCGGGCGGGCGGCAGGCAGCAGGAGGCAGGCAGCAGAGGCAGAAGGGGAAGCAGAGAGTGGCTGGGTGAGGGAGCTCGAAATAGGAGGGGATGCCCTGGGAGTCACACTACTCACTGATCCAAGTCAGGTTTTATAATCAGTGATGGCGGTGGCACACCAGAGAAGGAGATATGGGAGTGGGGGGAGCCTTTATTAACTCTGAAGACAGAGAGGACAGGGAGATGGGCAGGTCCTCTGACCCGGGGCAGGGAGCCTGGGCCTTTATGGCCTTTTACTAGGGGTGGAGTTTGAGGGGCAGGTTCAGTGACACACAAGGAGTGGACCGAAGGCTTCCTTGTGTGGGTGGGAAAGGCAACAGGAAATTGTATCCAGGGCTGGAGTGGGGAAGGAGGAGGAAGTGGTCACTGGGATTCCAAGCTGTTGTTTTGGGGATTCAGCCATGTTGAATCAGGGTTATGGTAATTTATTTATGTATTTATTTATTTTTTAAAAATTCCTTTATTTATTACAGTGTCTCGCTACACATCACGGATTCTTTGTTTGCGGGGGTGGGGGGTCAGCTCAGCCCGCCCTGCGGGGAGGGGCTGGCATGGCATGTGGTGCTGGGGCTCGAACCGTGGTCCCTGAGAAGCACTCTAGACCGCTGAGCTATCTTGCCAGCCCAGGGTTATGGTACTTTAGCAGTCAGCACTCAGGCCTTAATCTATCAGAAGCAAGTCGTACAGCAAGCAGGCATGAGTGCAGAATAGGAGTGCATCCAGGAGCCAGTAGTATTCAAATCAGTGACTCTTCCTCAAGGTGATGATCAATCCTGGATGCTTATCTTTAGGGAGATAAGCATTTGTTGGATCTTTGGTCTTTAGGTCTGGCCCACAGTGGGAACACCCACCTCACAGTTGCAAGGTGTCTTGTCTTCCCTGCTGTCTCCTGGAGGGCCTACCCATGTCTGGTTTCTTATAGTATTTCTAATTCAGCTGCCTACAACAGGAGCCTAGAGCACCCAGGAATGCCAGCACCAATCCTGTCCTAATCCTTGTACTCCAGTGGAGAAACTTGAAGAAAGCTGCAGCCAGGAAGCTGGTAATCTGCACAATAAGCTAAGTGAAGAGGGCAGGAGAAGTTCATAAGAGTTTTACAAAATCCATAACTTACAAAATCTAGCCACATGAGAAGTAGAAACAACCAACAATAGCTGCTCTTTTATGATTTTGATTTTATGATTCTGTTGGCGTATGTCGTCTGCACTGTTTTTATCTGTTTTCCTGTTGTTCAATTTTATCACATGAATTTTCATGAAAATGAAATTATTGTTGCTTGGTTGTTATCTGTTCAGGCTGTAGAGATCTCTCCAAAGGGAGAAGCTTTCTCACAAGGCACCTCTATTTGTGACTAGGGAGAAGTGCGTGGGAAGTTCTGGCTTGCAGATGGAAACAGCCTGGCTCTGCAACTAAATTCTTGAGATTGTACTCAAATTATTTATATCCTGAAGCATCATAATCCTTCCCACATGGATGAATTCATTCAATAAACACTTATATTTGTATGTCTAGAGTAGCTCTAGAAAATATTTGACCCTGTTTTAAAAACCTTTGCTGTTCAAGCACTTCTCCAAAGCATAAAACATTTCCCAGTCTGCCCTGCCCCCACTCAATCTCAGTTCTGTCTCCTAATTTTCTCCCCTAAAACTTTTCAAGAAATGAGGTCAGCTGACTCCAAGACTTCCAGATTTTGAATTTTTGTTCATTTTAACAAACTGAGGTATCAGGTTTTACTGGCAGCAAAGGTGGTGGTGTTGTAGGCAGTGGAGTTATATAGAAATATTCTAGGCAGTCAGACAGGGCCAGGCCCTCAAGGAGACAAGATGGCAGACAAGGGGACTTTTCAACTTGGAAGCGACAGACACTTCCCATGGGCCACACCTCAAGACCAAGACAGAAAGAGGAAACACAGCTATATAGTTCTCCAGGGATGGGCATCAGAGATTGATATTCTAGATAGGTATCAATCACTTTGAAAGAGCCTAAATGAGTCACTAGCCCAACCCCCAACAGGAAGAGACCCTGTCCCATATTCATGCCGGCTTGCTACATGACTCACTTCCCCCTTTGGTCCTGGTTACCTGAGCAGTAGTGCTTGTAATCTCATTGGTTAACCATGGTTTTGTCCCACCTCTTGCCCACCTAAGCGAGTTACCATGTCTTTACCACCTTAGACCCGCCTCACCACATGGTTTTCCTCTATAAAAGTCCCCGGAAGCGACAGCTTCTGCGGGAACTACCCACTCAGGCCCCCCTCCTGTCCTCTCTCTGACAGGAGCTTTCTTTCCCTCAGTAAATCTGTTCTGCTCATAACCTCCGTTTGTTCCTAAAATTCATTCTTCGGTTTTAGAGAACACGAACTCGTACAGGTCAGGTCCAGAGATCTTTTTTCCTATGTCATTTGGAGGTTCCTTATATTGTTTGGAGGTCACCCACGTGAGATCAGTTTTTCCTCCCTGTGTCAGTGGCACAGCAGAGAAGCAGAAATAAGGGGCGGGGGGATGTTTATTAACTCAAGTGGATTGAGGGCAGGGAGATGGGGGATCCTCTGACTGGGACAGGGAGAATGAGACTATGGGCTTTTGGTAGGGGTAGGTTCAGTGACACACAAGGAGCTGACTGGATAGGTGGGAAAGGTAATAGGAAGTTGTATCCAGGAGTGGAGTAGGGAAGAAGGAGGTCATTGGGAGGATAAACTGTTGTTTTCGGGATTCAGCCATGTTGGATTGGGGTCATGATAATTTAACAATCTATACTCGGATCATAACCTATCATGAGGCATTTTGAAGGGCTAGGTCTTGAAATTGCTCTCTAATTCGTCCAATGAAAGTTGTTTTTTTGTCTTTTTTTTTTTTTTTTTTTTGTCTTTTTGAGACAGGGTCTCATTATGCAGTTCAGGCTGACCTTAACCTCACTTTGTAGTTCAGTCTGGTCTTGAACTCACAACAATCCTGCCTTAGCCTCCAGAGTGCTGGGATTACAGGCGTGCACCACCACGTCTGGCCGAAAAATTAATTTAAATCAATCTGACATTTTATAGCCCTTTTATTCCCTTAGTTGTGTAGCTGAGAGTTCCATTTGCAAGTCAACTACTCCTCTGATAAATAAGATAATTGTGAATTCTTCACAATTACTTTGAGTTAATTTAACCAGGGAATTATTAGACAACTGAAGTATTCTGAAAAGAACCTGAGAGGGAAATGGCAATTTAAAAATCTGTCAGATTTCTTGCTTTTCTTTCAAATGATTATGTAAAGTTTGCATTATACCTTTCCTTTCCTTTTAGTCAGCTTTTCTTTTCCTTTGTTGCTAGTACTTTTATTGCTGTGTGAAAGAAGGTTACTATCTACTATTTGGTTTTATTCCTCTTTTGTAACAGTGACATTTTGTGAAATGGCACAGGAACAATTGTAACCCTTTTAAGTAAGAGTTGTTAACATTTGTGAGCCCTTTCTTCAGGTCTGGAATTTTTTTTTTTTTTTTTTTTGTCTTTTTGAGACAGGGTCTCACTATGCAGGTCAGGCTGGCCTTAAGCTCACTTTGTAGCTCAGGCTGGTCTCAAACTCACAACAATCCTCCTGCCTCAGCCTCCCGAGTGCTGGGATTACAGGCATGTGCCACCATGCCCGGCTCAGGTCTGGAATTTTAAATACCATCTTGTTTAATTCTCAAGATAACCTTTCAGGAAGTTGATTTGGTTTGTTTGCTTTTTATTTTTTTTTTATTTTTTGTGGAACCAGGGATTGAACTCAGGCCCTTGCACTTGCCAAGGAAGCACTTGTTCCACTGAACCATCTCCCCAGCCCCTTGGAAGTTGATTTGGATCATCACTATTCAGATTAGGCAGCTTCACTGTGGAGAAGTGAAATAACTGTCCCTAGGTCACATGTCAGCACTATATAGTAGTTCTGATTATAGTCTGGGTTGAAGAGACTGTACTTCTTTCCTTTTTATCTGTTTGGGTTTTTGAGACAAGGTCTCCATGTATCTCAGGCAGGCTTCCAACTTGAGGTGATCCTCTTGCCTTAGCCTCCCTAGTTCTAAGATTACAGTACAAGTTTGTGCAACCACACCTGGCTAGTCTGTACTTCTTTTTTTTTTTTTGTCTTTTTGAGACAGGGTCTCACTATGCAGTTGAGGCTGGCCTTAAGCTCACTTTGTAGCTCAGGCTGGTCTCGAATTCACAATAATCCTCCTGCCTCAGCCTCCCGAGTGCTGGGATTACAGGCCTGCGCCACCACGCCCGGCCGTAGTCTGTACTTCTGATAGTTCCCAAGTCCAAAAT
>PVKA01049261.1:0-13350 GCA_004027165.1 Ctenomys sociabilis | reverse complement strand
CGAAAAGCAGAAATACAAAAGGAAATGTATAACAAGTAAAATCAATTGAGTCAGATAAGGCAAAGTGAATGGCATAAGCTGCAGGATACTAATCAGCTTTTCTTCTGGATGGTTAACAACCTAAGATCCCAAGTCAGAATTGAAGAAATAGAAGAGCCACAAGGCCAGCCAACATTTTGGCCCTAGCCTTTCAAGGTCAACGAAGACTCAGGACATAGGAGAACCTGTACTGCAATATTATGAGACTCAGGTGAGCTCCAAATTTTCTGAGCAAGGAGATTGTGGAGCCACAGAGGAAAGAGATTGAAGTTCTATAGTGTGCCTAGGGAGAGTCACATGAAGAGAAAACTTTCTCTTAGGCTCTCACAGAGAGTGAAGTGATCTCTACCCGAGCCTTGTAAGCCCCAGCTGGCTGCCACTGCCAGATGCTGTTGCTAAGGCCACTTGCCGATCTTGTTCCTCTAGGCTTGCTTGTTTTCCTAGAGTTGCCTTGGTAGGATATATAAACATTTTGGGGGTGAGAAAGCATGCAGGAGGGAATTCTGACAAAGGTCATGGTACAGTGGATGACACAAGATAAAAGATGAGGGGAAATACACAACTGAAGAGAAGTGAAATGGATAAATTAAAAGCTTTTGGCTGATGTTGAAACTAGAATGTTGTTCAGCTTATTCTCCAAGTGATTTTGATGGAGCCAAATAGAAAGAAGGCCCCAGAATACAAGCAGGATTTTGTGACCTGAGAGAGTATGAAAACATTTTAGCAAGTCCTTAAAATACACACCTATTCTAAAAATGAGGATCCTGTTTCTGTGGCTATAGAATATGATATGCAGTTATTTTTCTTTGATTCTGATTCTTAATATCAGAATATTCTAGTATGATAGAAACCATTTATCTGAAGGCAGAAAGGAGAAAAGACAGAGCATAACTTATAAGGAGCCACTGTTATCATAGTGAATTCCAGTACCAGCAAAAAAAGGTTAAGGTGAAAAGTCTGAGTACAAACTCAACATAATTTCTTTCCAAGTTGCTTCCTCAGCATTTAATTTTGATGCATACAAATGGGAACCCAGAAACAAATCTTTTGTTAAGAAAAATTTACCAGTCCTTCCCATACTTCTAAAATCAAAACAGATAGCAAACAAGATTAAAATGAAACAAATAGAGCCAACACAAGTGAACATTTTGGTAAAACTACCTAGCATATCTCAATTTTAGAGCTGAATATTTAATATAAATCTTATAGTTTAAATAAACATAAGAAGCACAGTAGGGGCTACGAGAAAAAAATTAATCACATTATTTTTCTAGGAAATAAACATTAAGATTATTCTCATTTAAACAACCATAAAACACAAAGTTATATGAAATGTCTGAGTGAAAATAGATGAAATCTGAAATAAAATGGACTTACATATTTCATAAGACTAAAATTGAAATGCAACAATATTAAATTACGTTATGTGTAGAATTCACCAGTATTTCGTCAGAGCCTCCAATCTAGTTCAGCTCATTTTTTTCCACCGCTACCCCATACAAGCAAAAATTTAAAGGGTGTACTGGAGTCTGTCTTATAAAATCCCTATCAGCATATTTCCATCACCCAAAATTTGTGTCACACTTCTCACTCCTTTTTCCCTCCCTCATTCCCACTTTCTTTTCCTTCTTATATACCTCTCAATGTTGTCTTGAGCAGAAGGATAAAACTAATGCTTAAGATGAATTTCTTTTTATTTTTGGCTTTCTCTTTGGTAGAGCTTTTGCATCTGATAATTAGAAACTGTCATTTCCCCACTCAATGGTATGGTGAGGGATGCTTGATGAAAAAACAAAACATTTCACTTGTGGATTCAAGTTACTGACTTGCCACAAGTTAATAATTTCTACATTATCATGAAAGTTGTACAGAGGGGACTTTAATAGCAGATGTCAAACAATTTACTTGAGGAAACAGGCTACACCAGAAAATTTAAGGCTGCACCAACATGATTTGTATTCTCCAGAGCATTAAGTTGTAAGTTCTGTAAAATGGGAGATAAAAATAAGCTCATAGTAAAATAGATTGAAATGAAGGTTTCCTGTGTAGCAAAGGAATGAATTTAAGGGGACAGAGGATATCAATATAGATGTTAAAACTAAATTAGAAGCAGTAGAGTATAAAATTGAAACTCCTGAAGACAGAATAATTGATGTGCAGTGTAGTTGAAAGGAAATGTTTCAGAATACAGAGGAAAAATAGGAAAGATATGAGAGCTTTCAGAAAAAAATTATGATTTCTATATAACTCATATAACTAACATAATTGAAAGGAAAGAAATCTATCTGAAGAGCTGCTGATTAAAATTGAAAGAAGTAAACAATTATGAGGAAAGTGAATGTCCATATGAAATTGCATGTGATGGCACTCATAGTAAGAGTAATCAAAAGGATATTTAGTTTGGCTAAAATATTGTAATTTTTAGCTTTTATTTTTTTATTAGTATGTATTTGTGTACATAATGATTACACTTGCTGTGGGGAGTTGATGTTTTTACAAAATGCATATCATTTCTGTTGTTATTCCTTTCATCTACCTTCCTCTTGACTTGATATGCTCTTAGCATCTGAAAAGGTCTCTCTCTCTATTTCCTACAAATTGTTATAATTTAAAGAGAGAAAATTACACAAACATCTGACTAGAAGAAGCATTTCAAGTGGAAAATAAAAATCAGATAGGCTATCTGTCTGTCTGTCTGTCTATATCCTCTTCAATTGAAGCATGGAAGTAATGTATTGATTTTCAGCAAAAGTTGGGGATAAAAGTTGTTAGGATTTCAAGCAGTCACAAGATCATATATGTGAAGGTATTGGAAATACAATCTTCAATGTACTAAAGGCATAATGTATTGGTATATGACTAATTAGCTTACCTTTCAAAAATGAGGTATAGAAAGTAAAGCCATATTAATATGCTAGGCTATAAAGGGCTCAAGTCAACAACTTCAGACATTGCCAGTCCTATGGAAAACCCACTACTTTTATGCTCTACTGGACTATATTGGATTATTTTGCTAAATTCGTGCACCTACAACATTTAAATGGCAATGGGATGCCCAACTCTGATAAGACTAAACAAAAAGGAGTATATAAATAAAGGACCATTTTGTATCTGTGTAAACAAAATAGGATAGATATACAACTACTTTCTCTTAATTCAATGAAAAGAAAGACTTGTACTAATAGTTTTTGCACAGGATATCATATTGCATCTTATACTACAAATAACTACTACAAAGACAACAGTATTCAGTGTATTAATTATTGTAACTGTCCTTCTAATCTGTTTTGGAACTATCTCAAGGCTATTTGTTTCTCAATCAAATTAACAAAAAAACAAAAGTGAGAGAAATTTAAACACAGCAACCATAATACTGAGAATCACAAAACACTAGAGGATATGTTCTAGGTTATTTGTTAGACTGATTTGTGCTTATAACCTTGCCTGAAAAATATGAAAACTTAAAACAACATGGATGCATAACATCTGCTGAGGTTGTAGAGAAAAAGGAACCCTTCTGCATTGTTGGCAGGAGCATAAAGTAGAACAATAACTATGGAAATCAGTATGGCAATTTCTCAAACTAAAAATGGAAGCTTCATTTGACTCAGCTATACTTTTTCTGTGGATCTTCCTAAAAGATTTAAAAGTCATCCTTTTACTGTGATACATATATGTGAATATTTATGCCAGCAAAACTCATAATAGCTGAATTATGGAAGTGTCCTGTATGCTCAGCAGCAGATGAATGAGGTACAGAAAATGTACAGATATACAAAGGAGTACTATTCAGTCCTAGAAACGAATGCATTTGTAGGAAAATGGATGAATCTTAAAACTGTAATGCTAAGCTGAAATAAATTACACATCAAAGATGAAGTATCATATGATTTCTCTATTATGAGAAATGGTAGGAAACAATGAGGCTAAGATTGCCAGGGGATCTTGGAGAACAACAAGTGGGAGTACAAGGGGGTGGGGAACAAACATGACTGAGATGGGATCTGTATATCCCAACCTCCCAAGATGAATGTAATTATTACATATTGCAAACATATACTAATAAAAAGAATGATGTGAAAATAGCATATTGATTTTCTATATTTAGATCCAGGGTAAAAGTTTGTTTTGAAAGTATAATCCTCCTATAAAGATTAAATAGTCTACAAAAGAAGACTCACAGCTGGGTTAAAGAAGAATTTTTTATAATATATGACCTTTACTGGAGATCCACATGAAACAAGTGATCGAGAAGCAAGAAGTGTGACAGGCTCACTGATACGAAGTCCCAATCAAGTCTGTGGTCCAATCCCAAACAGTGCAAATGTACAACCTTAAATGGCAAATGGATTTTTCCAGCTGTGCTTAAGTAGGTGGACTTTGAGATAAAGAGACTATTCTGGAACATCTTATTGGAGCCAGTATAATCTCAGAAGTCCTTAGAATGTTGAAAGCACAGAGGATGGGAAAGCTGGATAACAAGGTGTAGAGAGATGCTGGGCTGCAGGCGCTGAGAGCAGAGGAAGAAAGCCTCTGCCTAAGGATACATAGGGCTCACAGAAATGAGCAAAGACAATGAAAAATGCATTCTCCTGTAGGGCACGTTTTCCTCCTGCATATCTTATCCATCCTGGAAATTAGGATTCCAAAAATGAAAGCCATAAGTTCTGGACTTCAAGGAGAGCAATGAATATAATGTAGTCCATAACTCCTTGGCTAACTACCATTTTAGTCCACTTGAGCTGCTCTAATAAAGTTCTACAAAGTTTAATTTCTTCACAATTTTGTTTAGTTCAGTTATTTCTTTGCTGATTTTTTGCCCACTTGATCTATGTCTTTGTGACAGTGGCACGATAAAGTCCCCCATTCTGTTGTATTATTGTTCATTTGATATTTCATGTCTATTAAAATTGGTTTTATGTAGGTGGGTGGTCCTACATTTTGTGTATATATATTTATAATTGTTATCTCTTCATCTTGCAGTTTTCCCTTAACAAGTATGTAGTGACCTTCTTTATCTATTTGAATGAGGTTTTGGTTTGAAGTTCATATTGTCATTAACCAGGATATCCACCCTTGCTTTTTTCTGATTTTCTGTAGCATGGACGATTATTTTCCATCCTTTCTTTGACTTTTAGTCTGTGAATTTCCTTTTTAGTTATATTTGCTTCTCATATACAGCATATTGTTGGATGTTTTTTCTTACTCTACTGTGCTAGGCTGTTTCTTTTTACTGGTGAATTGAGGCCATTTACTGTGATGGCTATAAATGATGTGTATTATCTTATCTTCGTCATGTTATTTTCCTGCTATAAGTTTAGTATTTTTTCCCTCTTTTTAATTACAAGGTCTGTTTGCTGGTATCTTTTTGTTGTTATTCAAGCTGTAATCACTTCTGTCTCTTTTTAGAATATCTGTTACTACTCTCTGTGGCACTGGTTTGATGGTCCTGAACTTCTACTGTTGTTCTTTATCATGGACACATATGATCTTGCCATTGAATTTGATAGACAGCTTTGCAGAGTACGTCAACCTGGATTGGAAGTTCTTTTCTTTCAGGACCTGAAATACTTCATTCTTCTTGATTTGGTGGTTTGTGTTGAGCAATCATGCCATGATTGTGATGTGCTTTCCATCGTAGGTGATCTGTTTCTTCTCTCTAGGAGCTTTTAATATTCTATTCTTTTGCTGAATTTCCGAGATCTTGATTATTATGTGCTCAGATATAGATTTATTGCGATTGTGGCTGTTTGTATTTTTATATGCCCAGCTTATCAGTATACCAGATTCTTTTCCCATGTTTGTAAAATTTTCTGTTAGTACTTTTGCAAATAGTCTCTGTGTCATTTGTGCAGTGTCCTGGTGCTTCACTGGCATTTATTATCCTTATGATATTTTTCTTTGCATTGCCTTTATCTTCTGAAGTGTTAGTTCCTGGTCCCTATTAGTTTTAAGAGATCCGTTTTTCAGTGCAGTAGCTGCACCTCATCTTTGAAACCTGAAAGTCTATCTTCAGTTTCTTTTTTAAAAATTTCTTTGGTATCTGGTCTCACTATGCAGCTCAGACTCATAGTGATCCCATTTTCAGCTTCCACTGTGCTTGAGATTACAGCTGTGTACCACCACGCCCAGTAGTGGGGGCTAGCTCATCGCACCCACTGGTGGGGCCAGCATGGCATGTCCCCGCACTTGCCTAAGCAGGCACTTAGTCAACTGAGCTATCTCCCCAGCCCTTATCTTCAGTTTCATTCAAGAAATTTTGTGAGCTTTCAATGGAGTTCTTAATTTCCTGAATATCTGTTTCATGCATTGTAATCCTTTCTTGCATTGTTCTTTCAGCATTTCTATCATTTTTTCTAATCTCTATTTTTTTTAAATGTATGTGTTTTTCAGATGTTTTGAGCAATTCTTTTATGATTGTTGTTATTTCTTTTTGAACTTGAGAAGTTATTTCTGATCTTATTTCTTCTATAGCCTGAAGCACTTGTTTCTTTACTTCAGTTGTTATCACTTCAGGGATTTAAGGTGCGTGAGTTCTAAGTTCATGCATATCTTTGTTTGCTGGATTTGTTCTGGTTGGGCTAGAGAATTGAGATTTCCTTTTGCTCCTGTGCTTTTGCATTTTAAAATCTTCCAGCTATCAGTAGTGAAGCCTGATAGTGGAAGAGTAGTGAGGCCTGAGTCAGGAAAATTTCTGCTACAGTGGGGAGGGTAGGACTCACCATGTCTTTTACTACTAGTGGGGGTGAATGGCTGGCACTAAACAAAGCTTCAGTGTAGTTGGTGGGTGTTGGGCAGATTTATCAAGATCCTATGGGCCACCTACATTCCTCCTTAAGTTCTTAAGAGGTTGGACCAGCACCAACACAAGGACAACACCTGCACATTTGGGGCTAATGTCAGAGCTGACCAGAGTCCGACAGTCTGTCCAGAGTCCACCAAAATTGTTAAATGGCACCAAGAAAACTCCATGCTTGTGTGTGCTGGGACCACAGATTGTAGCTCTCCAGATTTTTGCAAGCCAGTCTGCAAAGTCATTTAGATTTACATACTCCTAATGAAATGTACAAGTTTCTTTATACACTACAATAGACTGTAGCAGTATACCCCAACTCCAAGACTTGATGAAATGTATTTAAGTCTTCCCATTTGTACAACAAACCAAATATATAACACATTTTAATTTTTTTGAGAAGTTGTTTAAGAGAAAAATATGTTTTTAAGACCATTTTTCTCCAGGTAGGACGGTGCGATGTCTGGGTATATTTAACCATATTGTATAATTTACAGGGTTAACAGACTCTACACAGAGAACTATGCTGGAGATGAGCATTCCTTCCTTGAGTGATGAATGCTAGTTATAGCTACTCTTCTATTAAAAGGTAGGCTGAATGTGTAAAAACAGTATCACACATCATCAAAATCCCTGAAAAATAATTGCCCCTTGCATTTGGCAGGGACAGAATGTTATCTTAAGAATTTCTGAATTATTTGTCAGTGTTATCAAGATGCTGCGTGAACCTGTGACAATACAGATGTTTTGTTTGCACCTCAGCAGTTTCAGAACATGAAAGTCAATAATGCAAATGTGTAACAAGTGAAATATCAGCTCATGTCACCTGACCCTGGTTCTTCAGTCACTCTCTGCTTTTTGACAAGCTGGGGATTATTTCTTTTCCAACTGGAAAAAATAAAAGGAAACATATTGAAGTTCTTTTTAATTAAAATTTAAAAATATTTTGTTTATTTATTAGATACAATACGGCTCAGACTCAGAGTGATCCTCCTGTCCAAGCTATCCCACAGCTGGGATTACAGGCATGCGCCACCACCACCAGTTTTGGTGGCTGGCAAGGTGTGAGCAAGGTGTGCCAGCAGTTCTGGCATTAGCATGGCACGCGGTACCAGGGATTAAACTGGATCTTTGTGCTTGCCAGGCAGGCGCTTGGACCACAAAGCTATCTCCCCAGACTGAAGTTTGTTTTTAATGAACTGAAATTTGGCATTGTAGGTTTTGATTGCTAGGTTTATTAAGAATTTATTTAGAGTATATGTTTTTCAAGCACATGCCATTTACATTGTAAGATGCATGGGTCTAGCTCCTGTCTTCTGGAGAATGAGTATTCTTTCTGAGTTTCCAGACTTGTAACTTTTACCTTATTTAATGAGAATTATTCTTTTTCTCAATGTATTTGGTTGCTTCGGGGTCTCACTATGCAGCTCAGATTTATAGTGATCCTCCTGTTTTCAGCCTCCCCAATGCTTGAATTACAGGCGTGAGCCACTAAACTTAGTCCCTGGTCCTCTCAGTCTGTCCTGGGGATGAGGCTGATGTAGCACGTGGTGCCTGGGATAGAGCTGCGGTCCTTGTGCTTGACTCAGCTTGCCTAAGAAGGTGTTTTAGTGCACCGAGATACCTCGCTGGCCCCTAGTGAGACAATTCCTATTAAGATATTCTTTTATGACAGCAGATGGATTTCTATATTTCCCTTTCCATCCGAGAAATATATTCATTTCGTTAATGGTAGTGTGGATTGAACTCAAGATCTTCACATTCGTTTGTATTCCCTGAATTTTTTATTTTGAGAAAGGTCTCTCTACTTCACTCAATCTGCCTGGTTGGGCTCAAACTTATGATAATATTGTTTTCCCTCATTTTCATACAATGATGGGATTATAAGTAAGTGCCACCTTGGTTGGCTATAAATTTCACTTTTAAAAGGTTTTCTAAGATATGTATTTCATCAATTTTTAATCTAATTTTCTAAATAAATTAATTTAGAATGTTACTGATTCTCACCCAGCATTTGGGGAAAGAAAACATGCTTCAATATTTATAATAGAAAATTGACAACTCAATTTAATAGTAGTTTGAGAGGAATATGGGGCCAGCTCAGTTGTAGGCAGAGTAAGTAATGAATCTGTTACTAGGTGTCCTGGTTCACTTAGTCTTTTTATTGTTATGTGGGCAATATTAAGGTAAGACTACAACAATAAACTGAAAAGTAGAATTCATATAGGAGACCAACCTCGAAAAGAAAGATCATGTCATTTTTCTTGAACTGGATGCTACAAAATTCTTTGTAAACTCTTTGGGAATCAGTCCTAGGACCAGTTTTTTTTTTTTTTTTTTTGGAAAAGGAACTAATTTATTGAATCAATTCATCATGACTAGGTTAGAGTTCATAAACTTCATTGCTATACTTAATATTGTATTTCCATTATCATAGATGTATTTCTTTACAGATGTAGAAATATTAAATATTTAATTTCAAAGTCTTCTGCTAACATGAATTCTGCATAAGAAATGTGAATAGTCTGGTGAGATATAAATATTTTCTTGTGGTTTTGGGGTGTGTGTGTGTGTGTGTGTGTGTGTGTATCTGATTATATGTGTACACCTCAGATCTATATAGCACCCAATTCTATCAAGATAAAAGATATATCTGGAAAAATATTGGACTATTGGAAAACTGGCAAAGGACCTTCCTTACTATATGTGCTGTCTAAGCAAGCATGAGCCTTCCTTAAAAACTGAGTAAACTTAAAAATCTTGGGCCAGCAAAATAGCGTAGCAGACTAAACACCTGCTTAGGCAAGCACAAGGACCAGGGTTGGACCCCTGAGGGCACAGGCTGTGTGGGCCCTGCGCCTGGGCGCGCTGAGCCGGCCACTGAGACTGGGTGTGGTGGTGGGCATTCCTGTAATCCCAGCCCTGGGGAGGCTGAAAACAGGAGAAGTCAGGGCTGCAGAGTGAGATCCTGTACCAAATACATTCAAAAACAAAGATTTTAGAGCTAACAGTAGAAACCAATAATGATGATTGAATGTAAAGGGAGCAAATTAGAATCACCATATGCAGTGGAGAGAATAACAGGAGAGCATTCATATAATCTTTGTTCTATATCATTATCTCCATATAATATAATCAGGATAGTTAAGCAAGTACCTGTTTCTTACAGAAAAATGTCAGTCATCTTACAATTACATATACTTACACATATTTACAACCATGCTAGAAATCAATAAAGGGACATTTTGATATAACCGCAACAGACATCTCAGAGTAGCAAATAGGAACTGAAAGTGAAAAATACATGGAGAGCTGAAACCAATAAGGATGGCCTGTGGGCCTGGGTCTTGAAATACATGAGGGGCAAGAGCCTTCACCCAGGAAGGACACATAGACTGAAGGTGAAGTAGGGCTCCCGCTTGGAAACAAAGTTGAGATTCCTTGGGTAAGTCGTGGCATTTCTTTCAGTGTACCTGCACAGGTGCCAGAAGCAAGTCAAGGCCTCCATCAAGGGTGGAGGTAGATTTACTTCCTTGAGGTCAGAAACGGGGGCCAAGCATGATTGTGCTGTTCCATCCAAGGGAAAACCTTGGACAAAAGGAATCATTTGGAGCCCAGTTTTCCTGGAAGCCCTAGTAATGACAATTGCTGAACCTGTTGTGATGCTTGCTGTTTTGTGTATGTCTGTAGACATATATGTGCATGAAAAATAGTTTCTGCTATCCTTTCAATTGAATTGGTCACTAATTTATAAATAGTTTGTAATAACAGAGGTAGAATTATTTTCCTACCATGAAATTCATATCTTTTTCTATTTTGTCATTTGAAAAATTTTTACTACCTTTATATTATTGCTTTATATGAGTGTATTTTTTACGCAGGTATCCAGAAATCAGTCTTTGTGGATCAATAGAAATACCTAAAATTATTACCATGTTTGTGTGCTATTAATGGAGTTTCTCTTATTGCTCAAGCATAAAATGGACACAAATGCCGTTATAAACATCATGTTTCAGGTCCTGCTATTTGTATCAGTCGATTTAGACACACTTATGCTGTATATCTGTAGTAGAAAAGGGCCTCAAGTAAACGCTCTTTATATTTAACTTTTTCTGACCTTATCTATAATACCTTATATCGAACACAGTTACATTGGGGTGTAGGATCCCCAAATAATCATTGTAAAGAGGTTATAATACTTTTTTAGAAGGTGAATAGCACACACTTTGCTACATTATTTCCCAAGATCATCTAGACCACATTATGTCTAGCAAACACTCTTCACATATTTGAGAATTTTGAAACTTTAGCCTTTAATTTTAAAGAGTAGTTTTGTATTTCTATTGTTTTTATCATAATGAATGCAGGTTAAGGGGAGGGGAGAAGGGAAGAATGCAACACCTGTACTTACTTGACATTTTCATCTTGAATAACTTATAGCTCATAAAATCATATTTTTAAATGTACTAATTGGAGAATTAATAAGCATAACAAGTAACAAAGCAAAAAAATCAATTCAAAACGACTAACCATGCTCACACTTCAAAAAATAAATAAAAAAACACTTCATCTTATTATAAACACATTAAAGTTACATTACTTCCTATAAATTGTCATTTACACTTTGATATTTGTTAACAACAGTTTTATAGAAACTGTTGTTAAAATTTCTTTTTATTTATTTATTTATTTATTGCAGTACCAGGGGCTGAACTCAGGACCTTGCACTTGCCAGGCAAGTGCCTATTCTACTGAGCCATTTCCCTGGCCCTAGAAGGTTAAATTTATATAGACATTTTAAAATAATTTTTGGTCACATTCAAACTTGCTCTTGTGATATACAATACTATTCTTCACATTATTTGCTTGCTTTGCTTAATACAGTATCTTATATTATTGCCTATTGTTTTCACATTTGACCATGCAACCTACTATGCTCTGCCTGACTGGAGAATTGTATGTCTTCTTTTCTAACTCCACAACAGGCGTGGCTATGTGAAGTGCTCTGGGTAATGTATTATGGATATAAGTTACATAATCAAAACCCAAAGGCTATCCTGGAATTTATCACTTCTGCTTTGTTTCTGCTGTGAGATTAGTAATATTCCACAGTGAAGGTAATATGTCAACCTGGATCTTGAAATGAAGATGAGAAGGGACAGACTAATAACCCACAGAAGAAAGACAGTAGAGTACTGGAGTAATATCCATGATTTTGTCTATCTCTGCAAGTCCAGATCTTTAGTTATTACAGAATAACCTTAGGCTAAGCTGAAAGATACAATCCTCAATGAACCTAGTATCAGTGAACTCTCAAATGCCATGTATTAACTATGATGGCTGAAATACTTGTGTGAACTTAACTAGGATATAGCTTCTGTTTATTTGTTCCATGTGTAGATGTTGTAAAAGTACTAACAGTGATTTCTGTAATTAAAAACTAAAATCAAAATTTATTATCAGTTGATTTTTAAGTAAATATATTTACCCTTGATAACATGGATGGGCTCATCTACACAGTTGAAGGTTTTGGGGACAAAATCAGAGGTTTCCCAGCCAAGTAATTCTGGTTCAAGGCTACAACAGAAATCATGCCTGAATTTTCCACCACCTAGCCTGTTCTGAAGTCTTCATACATTTTAGTCTTCAGAATTATGTAAAACAATTCTTTCATTTACATCTCCTTATCCCACACATATAACAGTCAACTGCTCCTTTTTGTTTAGAGAACTATGATTAATGTAATCTTTGTTTTTACAGCAGGAATTGAACTCATGACCTCATGCATATCAGACAGATGCTGTGCCTCTGAGCTTTATCCCTGGTCCTAATATAATCATTTTATATTTTATATAAAACCTCATTATTAACTGACATTGACTCAAGGGTCATGGAAAATACATGTATAGAAAAATACACTAAGGAAATACTGAGATAAACTGAGCAACTTGCTTAGGTAATGCATTCATTTAAACTTTCATATCTGATACAGTATTTTCAGCAATGCAATTTCCTTTGAGAGTGTGGAGAAATACAGAAAAACCCCTAGTGGTTTTATAATGATAATATAAACCTGATGGAAGAGTCCAAAAAAAACTGCCTCAATACTGGATTGCAGAGGGTTGTCAACTATGGATAGCAAATGGGAATGGACAAAGCAAATTGATGAGAAATCACACTTAAACATTTTAGGAATGATGTTAGTTTATTCAAGGAATGGAAAATATTTAAATACTTTCAGACCATATTTTCTATTTCTACAAAATGTTCAACAAGTCCTATCCTTTTTCATGAATTGGTTTCTCTTAAATTGGTTGAGTAACACTCAAAGATTTGAGCATATGGTACTTGCAGCACTACATGTAGTCCATAGTGTCATACAAAATCCTGTTTTCAGACAAGAAAACAGGATTTGACAGATGACTGTTCTAACATATATATATATATATATATATATATATATATATATATATATATATATATATATATATATATATATATATATATATATATATATA
>PVKA01049260.1:0-13327 GCA_004027165.1 Ctenomys sociabilis | reverse complement strand
TCCCCATTTAGGATTATATGAGCTTTTGGGTTGTCATAGATGGCTTTTATCAAGTTAAGATAGAGTCCATCTATTCCAATTTTCTGTAGGACCTTGAACATGAATGAGTGTTGGACTTTGTCAAAGGCTTTCTCTGCATCAATTGAGATGATCATATGGTTTTTAGATTTCAGTCTATTAATATAGTGTATTACATTTACAGATTTTTGAGTATTGAACCATCCTTGCATCCCTGGGATGAATCCTACCTGGTCACGGTGTATGACCTTCTTGATGATTTGCTGTATTCTATTTGCCAGGATTTTGTTGAGTATTTTTGCATCTATGTTCATGAGGGAGATTGGCCTGTAGTTCTGTTTTTTGTTTGTGTATTTCCCTGGTTTTGGAATGAGTATTATACTTGCCTCCAGAAATGATTTTGGGAGGACTTTTTCCTTTTCAACTTCATGGAAGTGTTTGTGGAGTGTTGGTATTATATCTTCTATAAATTTCTTGTAGAATTCAGCCATGGACTTTTCCTTGTCGCTAGGCTTTTTATTACGTTTCGTATTTCGTTGGCTGTTATCAGCTTATTGAGAGTTGTTATATCTTCTTGATTCAGTTTTGGTAATTTGTAACTTTCAAGGAATCTGTCCATTTCTTCTGTGTCTTCTATTCTGTGAGTGTAAAGATTCTCGAAGTAACTAGTGATAATCTTCTGAATTTCCACTGGGTCTGTGGTGATTTCACCCTTTTCATTCCTTATCACTTGTACTTGAATTTTCTTTTGCCTCTTTTTGATGAGGTTGGCAAGAGCCTTATTAACTTTATTTAGTTTTTCAAAGAACCAACTTTTTGATTTGTGAATTCTTTGAACTGTTTTTTTCATCTCAATTGAGTTAATTTCTGCTCAAATCTTTATGATTTCTTCCCGTCTTTGTGCTCTGGGTTTTGTTTGCTCTACTTTTTCTAGTTGTCAGAGGTGCAACATTAGGGTGCTAATTTGTTCCCTTTATGTTTTCCTAATGTGTGAGTTCATAGCTATTATTTTCCCTCTAAGAACTGCTTTCATTGCATCTCATAAGTTCCGGTAAGTTGTACTTGAATTTTCATTGAATTGTAGATATTGTTTTATTACTTCTGCAACCCATTGATTGCTGAATAGGGTGTTGTTTAGTTTCCATGAATTTAGTGGGTTTTTCTGGTTTCTTTTGTTATTTATTTCCAATTTCTTTGCATTGTGGTCAGATAGTATGCATGGGATAATTTCTATTTTCTTGCATATACTTAGGCATGACCTCTGGACTAGTAAGTGGTCTATTTTGGAAAATGACCCGTGTGCAGCTAAAAAAATGTGTATTCAGCTAAGGTTGGGTGAAACACTCTGTATATGTACACCAGTTTCATTTGTTCCAAGCTCTGGTTCAGTTCTGCTACTTCCTTGCTAATTTTTTGTCTGGTTGCCCTATCTTTTTGAGATAAGGGTGCGTTAAGATCTCCTGTTAAGGTTGTTTCCTTAGACATTAAGTTTTTCATGTCCCTTAAGATTTGTCTTACATAGTTGGGTGCTCTTGTGTATGGTGCATAGATATTTGAGTGTTACTTCTTGCTCTTGAATTTTTCCCCTGACCAATATATAGCGGCCTTCTTTGTGTCATTTCATCATTCTTGGTTTGAAGTTGAGACTGTCTGAGAACAGAATTGCTACTCCTGCTTTTTTCTGAGGTGCTGGGCATGTAGTATTGTTTTCTATTCTTTCATTTTGAGTCTATGAATGTACTTTTGAGTTAAGTGTACTTCTTGTATACAGCATGTTGTTGGATTTTGTTTCCTAATCCACTGTGCCAGTCTATTTCTCTTAATTGGAGAATTGAGTCCGTTTACATTTATGGTTATAAATGAAATGTGCTGACTTATGTTTGTCATGATATTTACCTGGTATTGTTTACTCCTTTGTAACCTGTGTTTAATTGACTGTCCTGTTTAGTGGGTTCCTTCCATTCTCATTCATGGATTTCTGGTCGCTGTGGTCTCTCTCTAGAATATCTTTCAGTAGCCTATGAAGGTATGGCTTTGTCATCATGAAATTGTTTAGTTGTTCTTTGTCATGGAAGTATTTCACTTCTCCATCAAACTTGAAAGAGAGTTTTTCAGGGTATAATAGTCTGGGCTGGAATTTGTTTTTGTGTAGGACTTGAAGAACTCTGCTCCATTCTCTCCTTGCCTTCTTTGCTTGTGTAGAGAAGTCGGCTGTAATTCTGATGGGTTTTCCTTTGAATGTCAGCTCCTCCTTCTCTCTAGCAGCTTTCAGGATATTATTTTTGTTTGGATTTCTGGGATCTTAACTATTATATGTCTCGGTGTCTTTCTACTTGGGTTGAGGTTATTTGGTGTTCTGTATGCTTTGATTACCTGAATGTTGGATTGTTTCCTCATATTTGGGAGGTTTTCTGCAATTATTTCTCCCCAAATTCTTTTTATGTCATTTTTATTGACTCCTTCATTCTCGTTGATGCCAATTATTTTCACATTGTTCATCCTGGCATCATCTTGCAGGTGATGGATTATTTTTTCCTGCATTCTCACTGTTTTTAAGAGATCCTTTCTCACCTTTTCACTAGCTGCTCTGGCATCTTCAAGATCTGAAACTCTGTCTTTGCTTTCACTCAGATAGTTTTGTAGACTCGTGATTGATATTTTTAGTTCTTCTATATCTCTTTGACTGTGTTTTATGTGTTCTATTTATTTTCTGTATTGCTCCTTCAAGGAATGCATCATATTTCTGATCTCCTCAATTTTTTTATCCATGTCTTCTTTAGAGGTAGTTATTAATTCTTTTTCTGCTCTGTTTCTTCCAAGTTGGATTTCCTCTGTATATTTCTGGAATTGTTTCTGTATTTCAGATCCTAGACTTCAAAAAGATGTTTTTTGATTTCAGAACTTATTTCTACTTTGAGTTCCTCATGATCTTTCTGCTGTTGTTTCTTTGCTTCACATGCTGTTAATTCATCTATATCAGCTGGAATAATGCTCTCTGCACTTGTTCTGGGTGAGCATCGTTTTTCCACCTATTGTTTCTGGAATTCATTCTTTATTTCAGATACTATGTATTCAAATATTTCTTTTTTAATTTGGGGAGTTACTTCTCGTTTTATTTTCTCTATAGCTTTCTGCTGTTGTTCCTTTGTTGCTGTATCTGTTAGTTCATTCATTGCAGCTGAGCTAGTGTCCTCTGCCCTTCCTAATGGACTCGAGTTCTGGGATTGCATTTTTCCCCTTCTGTTTGTCATTTTGTATAGCACTGACCTTTGACCTTTCGTGTAGAGCTTTGGTGCAGGTATAACCTTAGCTTGTTATGAGATTCGGGTGCCAGTCTATTAAGTTTGAGATTTTCCAGGTATGCCTATCCTGGATCTAGATGTTGTGTTCAGTTCCTTTTTTGCTGCAGCTCGTTTGATTCCCCTCTGTTGGTTCTCGGGGTCAGCCCTCCTGTGTCATGCAGGTCGTTCCCCAGGTGGGCGGGTCTGAGCTTTGGTGGGTCTTCTGGGCTCACAAAAGAATGGTGGATGATCTTATTCACTGAGTAGGCTATACTGTGTCAGCCAGCCTGTGCTGGGTCAGCGTCTACAGGCCGTAACCCGAGAAGGCTGGGAAAGGTCCCTCTGGTGCAATGGGCCTGGAGCCCTCACTCACACGCCAGGCTGTGCTGGGTTTTGGTCCGTGGCGTGGGACCAAGGATTGCTCAGAAATGTCCCTCCAGCATGGCAGGCTTGGATTTCTCACTCCAGGCCGACCTGCACTGGGCCTGGAGCTGTAGGGTGGGACCGGTAATCACCTGGAAATTTTCTCTGGCATAGTGTGCCTGGAGCTCTCACCGGCCACGGGGTGTGGGGTCAGGTAATTCCTGGAAATGTCTCTCGGGCTCGGCAGGCCTGGAGTTCTACACTCACTGAACTTTGATGCCCAGAGAATCGGAGAAATTCCCACTCGTTCAGCAGGCTTTAGGGCAGAGCGTCCAGGCAGGTGCTGGTGAGTGGGTCCTGAGGTTTCAGGCCAATCACTGGCTTGGAGGACTTGGGGGCCAGGATCTGCATAGCGTGCGTGGGAAGAAGCCAATGGCTCTCTGAGACTCACTACACTCTCACTGATCTGGGAAGCCCAGTGAGTCGGACAAATTCCCACTCGCTGGGAGAGCTTGGGGTGAGATCCAGGAGGCCGCTGGAGTCAGCCGCTATCTCAGGCTGGTCTCTGGGGCTGGACAGGCGAGGGCGGGATGGAGGAGGATGGCGGAGTCAGCCGCGCTGTCTCTGGCCGGTCTCTGGGGCTAGATGGGCTAGGGCGGGATGGAAAAATAAATGTTATTTTAGTCTAGGCTTGGTGGCATGCACCTGTAATCCCAGTACTAGGGAGACAGAAATCAGGAACATTGCTATAAGTCTGGGCTGTGTAGTGAAAACCTGCAAAACAAAAACAAAAACAAAAAAACCTAAAAGTTTTTTATTTTAAAAATTAACTCAGTGATTGCAAATTACTCATAATAAACAAGTAAAGATGTGTATTGCAGGTTTCCCCACACATGTGTGTGAGCGCACAGACTCAGGAATGCCCAGTAAATTGCTTATGCCACTACAGACCCCTGCATGTGTGGTGCAAATATTTACCCTCTTCTCATAGCTGGATCCCAAGTCATTTCTGCCCCTTTTATCATCAAACAATAATTTAAGAAGTGGAATTGTCACTTCACGTGAACTGCAGTTGCCAGAAATCATTAAGCCTCTGTTTTACAAGTGGATAAAACTTTTAAAAATTAACATATACACAGGGATAGCTTCAGAGGCACCCTCTTACTCAGCATATTTCTGACAGAGAATGTGTCAGGTCTGAAGCCTGTACAGATAAATATGAGTATTATGGTGACTAGATTGCTGTTATGAGGGGTGGGTTCCATTGAGTGCTTCCTTTGGACACTGTTTTAATTGTCATGCATATACTTGCACCATCTTAAATCAGCAGTAGGCAGGATAATATTAGAAGCTTTAAGTGTCGGAAAACTCAGGCAGAGAAATGTTAAATAACTTCCACAGGTCCCAACACCCTTACATTCCAAAGCTAAACTTTTAGACCAAGCAATTTAGCTCTGTTGCATCAGAAAAATATCAGTGCATGCCTCTCAATGGCTACAGTATTTTTCATAAATACACTATCATAGAGACACAGTTAGGTACTCTAGAACACTTGGTGGATTTGGGATGACGACCAGAAGGTGGAGAAATTTAAGACTTCACAGATGTACAAGCATAGGCAATCATTCTTTGAAAGATGACTTGATTTTTTCCTTTTGAAAAAGTAATGTGAGGTGAATTTTTTGTAAAAATGAAGGATTATAGTGCGGGCGAGCCTTGATCACTGTCCTTCAGGACAGCCAGGCTGGGTGAAGCCTACTCTTTAAAGTTAGAACTTTTAAAGAGAAAATATGGAACATTGCAATTCTGATCTACAAATAAATAAAATTTGCTGTAAGAGAGTCAAGATCCAGATGAAAGCCTTGCTTGGCACTTCACTGGCTAGCATTGCATTTCTAAGTTGACCTGTGAGACAGCTATTTGTGTGGGATGTGGAAATGAAAGCAGAGAAGGTAGCAAATTGGTAAGGTCAAAGTGTGATGTTTTAGAAGTGATGAAGAAATTATGACATGAGAGTTGAAACTTTGAAGGATAAAGAGAGAAGTCAGCAAAGTCCCTGGGCTATGTATCTGCACAGATACATGAGACAGATTTGAGAACACTGATAATTTAAACTCTAAAAAATAAAGGGACGATTGCATATTCAGAATAAAAGACAAGGAACAATAAAAAGATAGAGATTTATGACTTCTTTTTATTTAGCGTCTTATAAAGATTTAGTGCTAGGATGTAGAAAAATAATCAATATTGGATACTATATATTCTTACTTAGAAATACTCAAGAGAATTATAGTAGACACATACATTAATCTAGGGTCCATTAAAAAGCGTGTGGCATATAAAGAGTAATTAAAATCACATAAATGGGTAATACACTACAGGATAAACTTATCCTGTACAGAGGTTAAAAATAACAAACATGATTTTAAATTGAAAAGCAGACAAAATCAGCTCTAGTTAGCTTACTAACTAGAAGTAAAACAAGAGCCTTATACTAGTGTTACAGAGATGAAAAAAAAGTTTGAAGAATAAAGAATGCCAAAAATGTTAAAGCTGAGAGGTCAAGTTAAGTTGTAATTAAAAACTGCCATTGGTTCTGGGGATCAGTAAGTCAGAGGTGTCCTTTATTAAAATAAAACTTGTGATTTTCTTTAAAGAAAGAGAAAAAGAAGGGTACAGTCTACAAATGATATTTCAAAATTATGAATGGGTGACATTGAGGAATCACTGGTTGACATGCTTGTTTGATATGGGAAGCATTTATTAGTGAGGATCCTCCAGAAAGACAGAACCAACAGGACATGCATTAAATTGAAAGTAAGCTCGGCACTCAGCTTGGTGGCATCTTGCCTGTCCAGCAAGCATGAGGTCCTGAGTTTGATTTCCAGTACCCACCTACCTCCCCAGAGAAAAGAAAAATAATAATGTTTTTTTACAAAAGGAAAATAATAGAATTTTATTTTAGAGAATTAGTTGAGGGAATTACATAGGTACAAGCCCCCAAATAATGGAGATATACTATGTCTTCATGCTAGTGATGAAGGTAAATGTTGCAATTGGACACTGAAGGCAGCCTGCTGGAAAATTCCCTTTCTAGACAGAAGATGTGAATTTTTTAAGGCAACATTTTTTTTTTAGATCAGTCTCACTATGCAGTTCAGTCTGGCTTTGAGCTCACTTCATAGCCAAGGCTGGTCTGGAACTCACAGCAATCCTGCTTCCACCTCCTGAGGGCTGGGATTACAGGTGTGTGCCATCATTTCCAATGAGGTACCACCTTGAGGCAGTGTTTCCTGCCCAACTTATAGGAGGCAATAGACTTCATTCAGTGTTTGCTGCTTTAAAGGTTTGTTTGATTCAAAAGATATCTTCACAGATACATTCAAAAAAATTATTGATCAAATAGTGCATGTTGGTCCAGCCAACACAACATCACATTAACAACCACAAATTTATTTCTTATCTACTTGGTGCCCATGAACATCTCTTTGTGTACTTAATTTCCAAATAACTCCATTAGCAAAGTCCCACTTCTATATAGTATGGTGCACTTGTTCTACAATTAACAAAAAAATACAAAACTCTTTTCCCCAGAAAAATATGTAAAGCTCTGGAGGGCTGTCTACCCTTCTCCTGGGTGTCTCTTCACTTAGATAGTATAATATAAGGATAATAATATTTCCATAGTGTGACTCAAAATGAATATTGCTTTGCTTCATTATAAGAAGACAGGGAAGAAAATCAAGACATTATAGATAGTTGCACAGAAGTAAATATGCAAAAATGGCATATTCATATCAAAATAAGAAATGTTCATGATGACAAATTTTATTCTATTTAACTTTTTGTGTATCATAGCTATTATGTACAGGCACCTTTCCCAATTATTCACTCTTTCTTTGTCCTCAGGAAACCACTCCCCCTTGGGGCTGCCATAACTGGGTAGATGACTCAGTGTTCTTTCCTGACGGGGCTGGTCTGAGTCATCAGTGGCCCTGACTAAACTCTGCTGATGCAGTCTTTCATCTACTTTCATTATGTTTCAAAGAATTGTAGGGGACATCCCAAGGACTCTCCTGTGCTGCAGACATATTCCTTCTCCCTTACATTGTGGAATAACCATGCAGCTTCTCCTTGGGATTCAGGATTATCCACCTCAACCAGCACAGTACCGCTCTTTCTTGTCTTTTCACTCAAGGCATGAGGATCCTTCATTGGCTAGGAGATATTTTTAATTTGGAATCAGGAGGAACCACTATCCTGTGAACTGGTAGAAGCATCCTTCCCTTTGAAATTAAGGCCACCAGGCCAGCAGAGCATGAGATTTTAGGAGCAGGAAGCAGTGTGAGAAATAATAGTGCTACTATTTCTACTCCCAATTCTCAATTCAGGGCCAATGAATCCCACATCAGGATTGATTGTCCACTAAAGAAGAAACTTTGCATTACTATTAAGGGTAGATTCACATCTTGGAGAGCCCAGCCCTGCCCTACCCTGAAAGATATTTCCACCTAGTTGGTATGGCAAGTGAATTTTCAAAGGCCTTCCATTAAGCCTTACCTCAGGCTGGTAAGGAACATGGTAGATCCAATGAATTTAAGAGCATAATCTGGTTACTGTATTCAATTTGTTGTAAAGTTAGGTACATAATTAGAAGCAATGCAATGTAGAAGCTGATGATAGTAGATGAGGCGTTATATAAATCCTTGGCTTGCAATTTTGGCATAAGTATTCAATATTAGTAGGGAAATATAGCTGCCTATTGAAACCAAATAATAGTCTGGCTTCTAGCAGAGCAGTGGCAGAGTGTAGTCAATCTGTACATAGCTGGATGATCACTTTAGGGAATGAGTGATTCACTGTTGGTCTCTACTGGTGCCATGAATGTAACCAGACCTATCTTGCTAGAGATTCCATTCAGATCGTCCGTCCTATTATGGACTCCGTACTTGAGCTGGTTGGTCTTCATTAAGAGTGGCTGGAGAAAGATGCTAGTGGGTCATCCTATCTACTGTATTATTTAAATTTTCTTCGCTGATAATATCTTTTTGAGCATTCAAAAATATGCAAATAACTCCATGATTTTGTATGGTCAGAGAGCTTTAGTTTTATATTCCTCTTCCAGAGACCCCTTTGCACTAGATTTCCAACTGCAGCCCATCTCATTATGTAATCATCCAGCCAAATCACTGACCATGCCCCACAGATCAATACATGATTTCATGACTGGCCAATTCTCATTCTAAGAAAAATGAAAAGCAGGTACACTGCATAAAGCCTACCTCCTAGGGGGATTTCCTTCCCCATGATCCTTTGGGGCTACCCCAGAAAATCTATAATGCTGCAGATGTCCAATTTCAAGCGAGACCTGTATGTTATGAGGAACATCTGTCAACCAGGCCCAGGTCCTCTATTTTCCTGTCAAGTAATCACAGCAAGTAATTCAAAAAGTTGTAGGTACAGTTGAGAGAAAGATGACAATGCACCAGAAATGAGGACCACGGGGATCTGGGCCACGTTTTTTAATAATATTTTTGTGTCTTGAGAATCTGCTTAGGACTTATACTTATTTGGACCTTCTGTTTGTTTATGAAATAATGCTACGTACACCCAGCTCTAAGGCTCACCAGGGCTAATAGCACCAACCTTACGGTTGTTCAGGTCCATAATTCGTTATCCCATTGCTAAGTGTTCAGTCTTCTGCTACTTTTTCCTCATTAGACCCAATTAGCACAATATTTCTAATGTAGTAAGGAGCATGATTTCCTAGGGATGAAAAGGTGGTCATGATCCTTGTGAGGCTGATAATGGCAGAAGACCGCAGCATCAATGTATCCCCAGTGTGGCTATTGGTTCAAACTTGGGAAAACCAAGTTTGGTAGAAAAACACTGGTACAGCGGCCTCAATTGGGGGAATCACCTAATTCCATTCATCACATCCGTTGTGCTTTTCTAAGACTCATCTGGCTTCTTCACGGGCCAAAGCAGTAGAGTGGCAGAGGGATACCATACTGCCCTGTTAATTTCACATCCTTGGTAGGGACATTAGTTTCAGCAAGCCCTCCAGAAATTCATAGTTATTTTCAGTTTAGTGTTTTTCTAGGTAAAAGTATTTCTGATGACTACACCTTGGCCTTTCTCACTGTACAACTTTCCCTGCAAAGACCAATGATCTCATGTGGGGATTCTGCTGGTAATGAGTAAATCTATTTCAGGTATATATTCTGCTTCCTGGAAGCTGACTACAAAATGGGCCAAGGAACCAGTGACTCTCTTGTGAGATATGAGCAAAGCTTCACTTTTCCCTGGAACTCCTTGTGACCTGGTACTAAACTGTGGGTCCAGGGGCAATTTATTTTTTTTTTTTTTGGCTTTTTTTTTTTTTTTTTTTTTTTTTTTTGAGACAGGGTCTCACTATGCAATTCAAGCTGGCCTTAAACTCACTTTTGTAGCTCAGGCTGGTCTCGAACTCACAACAATCCTCCTGCCTCAGCCTCCCGAGTGCTGGGATTACAGGCATGCGCCACCACGCCCGGCTTCCAGGGGCAATTTAAATTAATGCCAGTACCATTGCCCAGTATTCACCCAAAGAACCATTGCCCAGAGTTCAACCAAAGAACCATTGCCCAGTATTCACCCGAAGCTATGACCATTTATTTTCACAATAGGCAGTCACTGTGGTAAAATACTATGGAACCCTTTGAGGAAAACTGAGAGAAGAGTTTGAGTATGATTTTTTTTTTGAAGAATAATTCTATTGTTCCTCAAGGGCACAGTCAACTTCTCATGCAAGCAGTCTGGAGTCTATAAACTGTCTCCAGTTCAGGAACTCAGTGAGAGGGAGCAGGTTTCCATTTTAGTCATCTGATTAGACCATCATTTTCCTAACCTTGAGTTTTCCTTTTAATACAGATCCAAAAATAATTTAATCTATTTCATTTCTAAGAATAAATTGATCTACTAACAAATCTCCTAATGGCTAAGTGTCCATAAGCCTAAGTTGGTTTTCTAAAAATTTTTTCCTAATGTGTACTGTGATTACAGTAACTTGTCCCTTTCCATCATCTCATCCAAAGATCCAATGATTCTCCTAGCATTCAAGGTTTCCAGTTCAGTGGCAGTCTTGTTAAGACTTGGCCTACAAAACAGAATGATCACTACATCACTGAGGCACCTTTTGCAAATTGATTTCCCACTATGATACTAAAATCCAAATAGACATGAGTCAGTCAAGGTTTGACTAGAGGAACAGATACAATACAAAATGTACAAATGTATAAGAAATTACAAGATTGGTTTACAACACTCAGCCACAGAGTCAGATGAAGGAGCATGCAGAGGACATCTGCACACTGGAGACTGAAGGATTCAGTGCAAGGTCTGGAGCTCTCTGCCATGTTCAGGAGGCCAAGGAGTCTGCTCTGGCAGCAAGGAGCTAACACACAAGCTGACTGTGAAGACCTGAGGTCCTCCAAGGAAATGGAATGCTCTATACTCACTCAGTTCTCTTTTATATCTATCCTTTAAGTGATGAGTCACTCTAGGGTGAGACCCCATGCCCTGGGGTTTGGAATTGCTGAGCTGATTTCACTAAGTTTTTATGTCAACTTTCCAAGTTGACATAATCAGTTAATCACAAGGTCTTAACAGAAATTTTTTTTTAAAAATTCCAATTTCCTATACTTTGAAATCCCTTCTTCAGCTGTAAATCAAGGAAGCAGCTCTGGCATTTCAAGTTCACTTCTTGCTCTATATTGCAGACATCTAAATAAACACAATATTGGGCCCCTAAGTCTTCAAACAGTAACATTAAATGCTGAGTAGGTTTTCTAAGCTCTTATCAAGAAGTTCTACTCAACCCAACTTTGTAACTGTCATGGTTTCTCAAATAGAAGCCAGATCAGAGTCCCAAATTGAGCTTTAAAAATGAGTCTTTAAACCAAGCTTAGGGCCTTCCTGACTTCTACACATGCAGGAGACAAGACAGAGAAGCTCTCTGATTAACGAAAACAGGGTTTTAAAACAGAATCTACTCTCTACTTAACACATATACATATTTTAAAATTATTCATTTATAACCTACCAAAGCATGCAGGCACCATTCACAGGTTAACTTGACAATAGATTGAGTACAATATCCTGGTAAATCATTAGCTACTTTCTTACAAGGATCTACATGCAGGCAGTCAGGCCTAAACTTAATTTTCACTTATTATATAGAGGCTGATTGTCTTAGGCACATGTACATAACATGAATCACTATGACTTAGGTTACTACAATTTACCATATTCTGAGGTTATTAACCTTTAATCTATACAAATGCTATGTCCTGTTTACTAAGGGCAGTTATAAAAAGAACTCATCAGTCATAGGAGGAATTCCCCAGACATGGGGGACTTAAGGCTATAATTTTTAAACTAATGAGCAGTCTTGAACCCTTGTCACAAATTTTCAGAAAATGACCTCAATGAGTTCAAAATCCAAATGACCCATTATAGTAACCTTCCATTATTCCACCCTCTTAATATTTATTCACACATGTGTTCCACAGATATCTGCCTATGTCAGTTAGAAACAACAAGCATCCTTTCATGCACCTAGAGCAACTCCTCCTCATTTCTGTATTCACTTTCTTGTGCTTAAAAACAGTTACTGAACTATAAGCAAAAAGAGGTAGTGCAGGAGGGTTCTGAGGTCACTCAGTGGTCTCCCAAGATAACTGATTCAATGAGAACCACTGCAACATCCTTAGGCAGTGAAGGTCCATTTCCTCAGATGGATTTATCAAAATTTAGGCACTCAAGGTGTTTCCAGCCCAGTGCTTGTCCAGTGGTAGACTTTGAGGGTTTCAAATGTGGTTTGCTTTGTCATTCAACCACAAAGGACCAAGAACCCAAATGTGTCTTTGCTGAATAACAGAAAATAAATATTTTCTCTATAGTTGAAGGTGTTGTCAGACCACGTGTGGCACTGGAACTAGAAATTCTTTGAGCCAATTCTCTCTTCACTTTGTTCACTGACTTTAGAAGCAACCAGATAGTTTTGCAAGAGCTTTAGACTGGAAAGAAGTGTTTAAGATATTACACACAAAGTCAGAGTGTCCATTGGTGATATCATACCAGCATACAATGGGGTATCACTGTTATCCTTTCTATTGGACACAGAATCAATTGTGTCTTTCAACATAAACAGGTTAAAATGCCTGCACCAGAAGACCCAATACAATATCAGATTTTTTTTTTTTTTTTTTTTTTTTTTTTGGCAGAACCAGGGATTGAACACCGGCCCTTGCACTTGCCAGAGAAGCGCTTATTCCACTGAGCCATCTCCCTGGCCCCTCAACATCAGATTCTTAACCTTGATATTCTTTCCTCAAGAATCATTCTTGGTACCAAATTCTGCCTTACTTAGGGTACTCCAAACAGGAGAATGAATAGGAAGTTACTCACATATGTGCAAGTGCATTTGTGCAGGCCTCTATGTGTGTGTGTGTGTGTGTGTGTGTGTGTGTGTGTGTGTGTGTGTGTAGAATGGGCATAGGGAGGAAAGGAGGGAGGGAAAAAGGGAGAAAGAGAGAGAATTGAGAGAGTCACTGGGACACTACAAGATTTTCTCATGCAGTTGACAAGATATAACATAAAAATCTACATATTAGGAAATTCAG
>PVKA01049259.1:0-13351 GCA_004027165.1 Ctenomys sociabilis | reverse complement strand
TTAAATGAAAGTGGTTTTTTTTTTTTTTTGGTGGAATCAGGGATTGAACTCAGGCCCTTGTGCTTGCCAATGAAAGTGTTTTAAAATGCATTATATGGCTTTGGGAGCGCAGCTCACTGGTAGAGTTCATGTTTTGAATGTGTTAAGTTCCATCCTCACGACCAAAAAGAAAGGACTATATGTCTTAAACATGTGATGATGCTTATAATGCTAAGTGAAGAAAATGAGCTGTAACTCACTTCAAATCTTGAAGAAAACAGTATTTTAAATATTTATTTCCATATTCCTATGAGCCAAGAAAACATCTCAGAAGTTTAGACAAGGGACAGAGTACAGCTCAGTGGTAGAGCACTTGCTGAGCATGCATGAGGACCTGGGTTCTATCAAACAAGTGAAAACACAGAAGTTTAGAAGGTGTGACCAAAATGCACTGAGCCCTACATCAAATGTTGTTATACTATAACTCATAAAAAAAGCATACCTCCAATGTTTTTGTGTAACTCACAGGCTAAGAATGAGTTTTCTATATATTTAAATGGTTGGGACAAAATCAAAAGAATATTTTGTGACACATGAAAATTACGTGAAACGCAAATGTGATAAAGTTTTCATGGAACACAGCCTTCCTCACACATTCACCTGTGTTCTGTCTGTGGATGTTTATATCTTTCTCCCACTGTTGGGTAACAAATTATCACCATCTTACAGGCTTAGTAAACATGAACTTATTATTTCCCAGTTTCTGGAGGTCTGAAACCTGGGCAGGATTTAGCCAGGCTCTTTGTTTTGGGTCCTAGGAGGCCAAAATCAAAGGCTTGGCTTAGGCATCAATGATATCTGAGAATCAAAGTCCTCTTTCAACTTCACATGGTTCTTGCCAGAAATTCAGATCCTTGTCGTGATAGGACTAAGGTTCTCACTCTCCTATTGTCACTCCAGGCCCATGGTCAGATATTAGAAACTGGCTACCTTCAGTGCCACATGACTTTTATCATCAAAGTTAGAGATATTAAGCTTATTAACATTTTGAATCTCTCTGACTGGGAAAAGCCTCATTCTTTCTAAAGGCTTAGATTAAGTGAAATTTACTGAAGATTGTATCTTAAGATCCACTGAGTTAGGACCTAATTATAGCTCTAAAATCTCCTCACAGAAACACCTGAATTGGTATTTGAATAACTGAGATAAAGTATGTCTACTTCCTGAGCCAGGAATCTTAGGCCAGAATGCATACCATACTGCTTTTGCTCTACATGGCAGACTTGAGTAGTTGCCACAGAAACAAACTGGGCATGGTGAACCCAAGCCTATAATCCAGCCCTCTGGGGACTGAAGACAGGAGGACTGCAACTTCAAGCCCAGCCTAGACACCTCTACAATCAAGCAAGATCTTGCCTGAAGATAAGGAATACAAAGTACTGGGACTGTATCCCACTATGAAAGCCCCAGGCTCAATCCCAAGTACCATCACCACCACCACCACCAACAACAACAACAAAAGATTCATATGACCACAAAATTGAAAATATTTGCTATCTGGCCCTTTACAGAAAAGGCTGTCTGACTCCTTTTCCAAATTTAATCAATTTTAAATTCAGTAACTGTTGCCTGGCAAGCACAAGGGCCTGAGTTCAATCCCAAGTTCTGCCAAAAAAAGAAAAAGAGAATCATTTAGGGTTGCAAAATCTCTTACCTGGATCTGAACAGCTTGGGGTTCCATTTGCTTCTGTTAAATAAGGTGTCCCAAATATGAAAAGGGTGTCATAGTTTGCACCTTTTCAGGGGCTATCACTAGACCTGCATTACAGAGAGCATCATCTAATTGTATAAACATGTGATGCAAAATGGATGAGGATTCATGTGTCAAGAGAAGGCCATGTATGTAAAAGATAATGTGTGCAGATGGATAGGCCTGTCACACTGACCAAATGGCTGTAGCCACAAACTTGTGCCACAGGGTTAGACCATTCTTGTGGTAGACAACACCATTAAAAGTGGCAGGAGCCAGGGAGATGGCTCAGTGGAATAAGCACTTCCCTTGCAAGTGCAAGGGCCTGACTTCAATCCCTGGTTCTGCAAAAAAAAAAAAAAAAAATACATACATACATACATGCATACATAAAAAAGAAAATGGCACATAGGGGCCTGATCATTAATTCAGGGTAAACTAACTGCAAAATGTTTTTTTTATCATCAGGTGGAGAGGGATAGAAGGTAAACACTTTTTTTTTTTTGAACTGGGGGTTGAACTAAGGGCCTTGCGCTTTGCAGACAAGTGCTTATTCTACTGACTTATCTCCCCAGCCGCAGTAAACACTCTTTTAAATCAATAATGATAAGAGAAAAATGTAAAGAAGAGCTATGGGAAGGGGCAATCCCTGTTACAGTGGTGCCATATCCTGTAATATGTCACAACCCCATAGAATGACTGTTATACGGAAGATGAAATAAGGAGAAATATATCTAGAATGGCCTTGTGCATCCCTCCAAATTAGCAACTTAGCAGTAAGAAACCCTGCCCACCCCTTGTAAACCTGTAGTGACCACATCCAGAGGCCATGCCCCAGGCCAGTGAGGCTGAGCAAAAACTAAAACATCTGCACCCATGTCCAATAGCCCTTTAAATGCTTTTACCTTCAATAGTCAACTCTGTCTCTGGGCAACTTTGTTTTGTTTTGTTTTTTAATTTTGTTCTTTTGTATTATTTATTTATTTTTTATTTTATTGAAGTACAAATATCAATGAGACAGTTTTAAGACACCTTAACAGGACAGATTCGATAAATTAATACATTGCAAACTGTTTTCATACTGTTTTGGTATCCTACAAGGTGCATACATGATATTATACTTACAGACATTATTATAGCAGATGTCTCTTATCAGTAAATTAAGAGAGTGTTGCTGTTTATGTATCTTATTTTTTATACCTGAATTATATCAAAGATTCAATAATTAATACTTTCTACCTTGTTAATTTCCTAGTGGTTGTCCATAGTACTAGGAGCTGACATAATATCCTGCCCAACCACCATTAGTGCAAATCTTGCCTCTTATAGAATTATGTAGAAGCATGGCGTATCTATCCCAACTGTACTGCCCATACACACACATCATGATTCTTCCTTTCTATACCCCTTCCTTTGTCTACACCTGTCAAAGATGGGCACTCCATTGTCATTCAACTAATTTAGGTGCCTGCACTCAACAACACAATCCAACACAGTCCAGCATTCCACAACAATAGTGAGTTATTTGAAGAAGTCGACTGTAGCCATTTATAGCTCAACTTATTATTATGGCACCACGTTGTATACCTCATTTTTGTACTTTTCTGCTGGATGGTTAAGACCTAGATAGAGCAAGACATATATACCATGTAGTTTTTGTTTCTCATGAGGTCAGTGAAGTCCCCTCAGGGTTTATCTCGTAATCCTCTGCCTTATTCTGTAGATCCTTTGTTTGTGTCATCCATGTAGATGAGTCACGGCCAATGCTTGACCAGTTTGCTCTCTGTGAGAGCCTGAGAGAAAGTCTTCTCTCCATGTGACTCTCCCCAGGTACGCTATAGAACTTCAGTCTCTTTCCTCTGTGGCTCCATAATCTCCTTGTTCAGAAAATTTGGGGCTCAACTGAGTTTTGTGCTGTTACAGTACAGGTTCTCCTATGTCCTGAGTCTTCGCTGACCTTGAAAGGTTAGGGTCAAAAATGTTGTCTGGCCTTGTGGCTCTTCTATCTCTCCAACTTTGATCTGTGAACTTAGGTTGTTACCCATCCGGAAGAAAAGCTGATTAGTACCCTGCAGCATATGCCATTCACTTTGCCCTATCTGACTCAATTGTTTTTAGTTGTTGTTGTACATTTCTATTTGTATGTCTTCTTTTCACTTCTTATACTGGGGAGACTATACGATATTTGCACATGTGTCTCTGGTTTATTTCACTTATGAGTATATGTTCAAGTGGCATCCACTTCAGTATAAATGTTTCAAGCTTATCATTCTTAATAGCTGAGTAATACTCCATTATAACCCAGTAAGTATTAGGAGACCCCAAAATGAAGAAGTTATCATACCTTGTACCCCTTTGGAGGCTATCAGTATGCCTTTTATTATTTAAATGGGATGTAAAAACCAAGCTACTGTTTAAACTGCACTGTTTTTAGTACAAGCCTCTATCTTAGTTTATAAAATATTGATACAGGGACCTCCAAATTATGTAGAGGAAAATGAAACCCCTGACCTGAAAGGGTCCTGGAACAAGTTCATGTTCTCTAAAACCCAAGAATAAATTTTAGGAACAAACAGATTACGAGCAGAATATATTTATTGGGAGAGAGAAAGCTCCTGTCCAAAAGGGACAGAAAGGGGGACCTGAGCAGGGGGCCCCAAGTGGGTGGTCCCTGGGAAGCTATCTCTCCCAGGGACTTTTATAGAGGAAAACCAGGTGGTGAGACGGGCTAAGGAGGTAAACATGGAAACTCACTTAGGTGGGCATGAGGTGGGACAAAACTATGGTCAACCAATGAGATTACAAGCATCACTGCTTGTTAAATTAAATCTGAATCAAATGGGGAAGCAAGACACACATAGCAAGTAGGCATCAATATAGAACAGGGCCTCTTCCTGTTGGGGGTTGGGTACTCATTTGGGCTCTTTCATTGTGTTTGAGACTTATTTAGAATATCAATCACTGATGCCCATTCCTAGGGGAAGTATGTGGCTAATTTGTTTACTCTTTTGTCTTGAGGTCTGGCCCACAGCAGGGAGTGTCTGTCTCTTCCAAAGTTGCCAAATCACCTGTCTTCCTTGTGTCTTCTTGAGAGCCTGACCCTGTCTGATTGCCTATAATATTTCTATCTAATTCTGCTGCCTACAACATTCCCCCTTCTAAAGATGTAAACGAAACTCTCATGAGGGAAACATGGGCAATGACAGCTCTGGTTTCTTCATTCTGAAAGGGGTTATAGGTGTTGACAGGCAGTCAGAGATACTTTCCAGAGGCCCTCAATAGAAGGGCTGGCCAAATAGCTGAGTGGATTAAAGTGCCTGCAAGCTGGCCCAGAAGCCAGCCAGCTGATCCTCAGGCCTGTGACCCGGCCCCTTCCCTGGGTCAGACCTGGTCCCTTCCCTGGGTCACCCTGAGACAGCAATTGAGACTGAGCATGATGGCACATGCCTGTAATCCCAGCTCTTGGGAGTATGTAAACAGGTGGATCACTATGAGTCTGATCTAGTAGTGAGACCCTGAGCAATCTGTAGACCCTTCCCTAAAATATAAAATAAATAAATAAATAAATAAATGAATAAAGGCCTTCAATACATGCCAGGCATTTTTATCTTGGATAGGCATATAGTTTTGAGTCTGGAGGAAACAAAGTCAAAGAAACAATTTAACATGCATGGGCCAAATAATAATAGCAACAGGATAATTATGAATATGGACAAATATAATTTTCACCAAGAAGACAGTAATGACTTTCTATAAAAATGATAAAGATAAGGTCCAGGGGACCTCAGCATCTTACATATCATTGAGTTGATATTTAATATTTTTAAAAGCTATTAAGACTTTAGAAGGATCTGGAATGTAATAACCCTTTAAAGTTTCTAATTACAAAAAGACTAGTCAAAAGTTTTTACAGGCCCATTAGCAGAAATCTTTTTTTTTTTTTTTTTTGGTGGAACCAGGGATTGAACTCAGGTCCTTGTGTTTGCCAGGGAAGCACTTATCCCACCGAGCCATCTCCCTGGCACTAGCAGAGGTCTCTTAAATGTAAAGTTTAATCCCTTTATCTTCCATAACCTTTTTTTTTTTTTTTTGTCTTTTTTTTGAGACAGGGTCTCACTATGCAGTTCAGGCTGGTCTTGAACTCACAACAATCCTCCTGCCTCAGCCTCCCGAGTGCTGGGATTACAGGCATGCGCCACCACACCCAGCTGTTTTCCATAGCCTTTGAGTATTATCTCAAACTGTCCTTTTATGTCTCACCAACTCTGCTATTACTTGGGGCACATTAATTGCCAGAAATAGGGAAAACACTGAGTACTCTCCACTTTGCAAGTGGGGCCACTGGGTGGGTAACTACTGACAAATCTGCATGAGTATCTATCAAAAGTTTAACAGGCTTTCTCCTCATATTGGCAGTTAACATAAGTTCCCTTGTGAACATCTATGATCTTATCAATCTGTCTTTCTACTATGAAATACTTTCTCAGCAATTTTTAACAACTGAGACAAATTTATTCCTGTAAACTCTTCTAACTGCCATAGCTCGTGTCAGAAATCTGGGGCCCTCTGAGCAAGATATAACTCTTTAGTTTTAAGACCTCCTGCAGTCAGCCCTGCCCGAAGAATGTGAGGGCAACTTTGTAGAGAGCTGCGAATAGCCGCGCCTGAAAGACGGCGTTGGTTTCCGCCTTCCACCCCCACCCCCCGCTGGGTGAGTGTTCTCTGTAGTAAACAACTCCTTATATGGCTAAGGCTAAAGCTATGGCTCACTTCCACGTACCTGGACCTATCGGCTGTGCCCACGTGGCACTCCGGGGTTGGACGCCCACTGGTATATAGCCATGAGCTGGCTTCCTCTCGGAGAGGAAGAACATTATCAAAGGCTGAATAAACTGAGTGGAGAAGAACTGGTGGTTGCGTCTTCCTTGCTGACGAGGTTGCGTGCAACACAACTTCTCCTGTAGTGGATTTCCTGACACAGAATTAGACTGATAGAGGAAGCATCTTCAAGGTCAATCAAACCTGTCCAAGGCGTGAAGATAGCTTCCCTTGTAATGAGGCAGGAAACCCCAAGAAGGCTCAGCTCTCCTGGGCTATGAGATGGACAGTGAGTTAAGACTTTATTATGTTTCTATAGACAAAATCTGGTGGATCCCATCAAAAGGAATCCAAAAGTAATCAAGCAATAGAATAAGCACTTGCCTGGCAAGTACAAGGTCCTGAGTTCAATCCCCAGTACCGCAAAAAAAAAAAAAAAAGTAATAATCAAGTATATTCACTATAGGTTTTAGTGTAATTACCTGGGTTTTGGTATCTAGGAAAGAACAAATTTTTCTGAGTGATTAGAATATGTATGACCAAGGCATAAGCATCTGAGCTAACAGGTAAGTTTATAAACCTTATGAGGCATAGCAATGTAACCCACTGGATTTTACATCCTTTTATTCATGCGAGTTTGACAGTGGGCTATAAGTCCCTCTAGCTTTAAGGAAGAGAGTTCACACCTGTATTAATTATTAGCATGAAATACTGGAGTTACATCAGAAATCAACCAGGCTAGGGGCTGGGGAGATGGCTCAGTGGGATAAGCGCTTCTCTGGCAAATGCAAGGGCCTGATTTCAATACCCAGTTCTGCCAAAAAAAAAAAAAAAAAAAAAAGAAAGAAAGAAAGAAAGGAAGGAAGGAAGGAAGGAAGGAAGGAAGGAAGGAAGGAAGGAAGGAAGGAAGGAAGGAAGGAAGGAAGGAAGGAAGAAAGAAAAAAAGAACCAGGCTAACTTAATACACTTATCATTAAATTCAGTCAGATTAAACCAATGTCCCATTCAGGGTTTTGTATATGGCCCCCATTGTAAGCAAAGGGCACTGCCGCGGGGCTTCTTTTAACACTGTGGCTCTGAGTTCTATGTTACAAATCAAGACCTGGCTCGGTAGGCCCAAAGCTTTTGGACACTGTATAGTCAGTATCTTTAGAACTTTTCTTATGCTGGGGCTGAGGAGATGGCTTAGTGGAATAAGCACTTCCCTGGCAAGTGCAAGGGCCTGAGTTCAATCCCCCTGTCTGTCAAAAAAAATAATAACAATAATAACTTATGCTGACAGGATTTTATTTGTCCTTGGGGATCTGTTTTAACTAGTAAAACATATGAACAACAAAATACATTACATTTTTAAAAAATCAGTCTCAGCATCATTTTGATTAGTAAGGAACCTGAATATATATGATAGTATCTCAGTTACAGCTAAAGCAAGATGTCCTCTAAAATCTGTTTCTATTGAGGTACAATGACTGGAAGGAAGGTCAGGGTTGGAGAAGGACAAAGAGACATGTGCCAATGTTCAGCAATAGGCTGGGGTTTTTCCCTGTACAGTCATGTTTACTCAGGGTTCCTCTGTAGAGGTGACAGGCAGAGATAGCAGTCTGGCCAGAGGGAGGAGGAAGGCCCAGGGCCCTTTAGTCCTAATAGACAACCTGGGAAGCTGCGTCTGAGCTCCGGGCCTCACCTCTGAGTGCAGTCTCACTTCTAGTGGCTGCCTTGGAAGTCAGGGCATGGCTTTTGGGCCTCTTAAGGCACTCCCTCTGATGCTGGCCTGGCTTCTGATGGCAGTAGCAGATGAAGCTCCTTGTTGTTGAGCTCTTTTTGGAGCCCGGAGAATCAGATTTAGGGTCTATTTTGAGGCCACAACAAAGGCAGCTATTTTTTATCTCTTTGCTTTCTCTCCCTGGTTTTCTCCCAGTTCCAATTACAGGACGAAGGAAGTAGTTTTCACTACAGTATCAAGTGAGTTATCTAGAGCAAAAGCTATCTTTTATAGCCCTCTTCTAATATATGAAGCTGACTATATAATGGGTTTATCAGTAAGAATAATCTGTCCATCTATTGAATTCAGATCTAGAGGCCAGGAAGATAGCTCAGTAGAATAAGCACTTGCCTGGCAAGTACAGGGTCCTGAGTTCAATCCCCAGTTCCACAAAACAAAAAGAAAAGAAAATGAATTAGGATCTAGGGAAGTATGCCTGACCAGTGCCTCTATTAGTTTAAGAAAGCTGAGGGGTGTTCATCTTTCTCCTGGTAAGTAGCTAAAATTTAAAATATCTAAAAGACTTGGTTTTAGTTCTTTTTAGACCTTCAAGAATATACACTACAAAATGTCTTTTCCAGTCTCCTGTCTGGCAATTAGGCTGGCAGGTGTCTGACTTCTGACTATTTGGGCTCCACTGGGAACAAGTAGTTCCACTGGCTATCTATCTCTTGGCTACTTAAATTAACAATATATTTATCTCTAAATGCAATATAAGCTTGTAATGCTGCCTGTCTTTCATTAGACATCAAAGCTTGGCTTAAGATTCACCTTATATCTTTCCAATTTGCTCATAAGTCTAAGTGAGGCCCCTAAAGACCTCCATATACTTGTCGGGGTCACCTAAAGAATTTCTAAGATCTGACTATCTGTTTTGGGTCACAGAGAAAAAGGCACAAGAACTCTGAAAGTTCTAGATTGCCTATTTACTTCTTTAAAAGGTATTGTCCTTGAGGAGCTTACATAAACCCAGCGGAGGATGGCTGTAGTTCTGTACAGGCCTGAACTGCAGTTGGTGTAGAAGCCCCATCCTCTACACTAGAAAAGCAAGTAGGGGAAACCTCACTTTCAGTAATGGTGGGTGACGCTGAACTGCCTGATTATTCTGTTGCTCACATTTACATTTCAAAACTTAAATAAGAATAACCTTCTTAATGCAAACCAAATTTGAACATAAGACTTTTTTTTTTACCATTTTCTTTCTTTTTACAATATCTTTCCAACTGTAAAACACTGCCATAATCAATACTTTCCTCTGCATTCCATTTGGATTAAATGGCTCTTTTTTTTTTTTTTTTTTTTTTTTTTTTTTTTTTTTTTTTTTTTTTTTTTTTTTTTTTTTTTTTTTTTTGGTGGAACCGGGGATTGAACTCAAGTCCTTGTGCTTGCCAGGGAAGCACTTATTCCACTGAGCCATCTCCCCAGCCCCAAAATGGCTCTTTTTTAGCATGTAAGGATCAAAGTTCTTCAGGTGCCTAATTAAGCACTCTAAGTAAAGGAGTAAGAGACTTTGACTGTGAGATAACCTGGAATTCAATACAAATTACCTTTTTAGGCATCCCCACCTTCTTTCTAGTTGATTCCTCCACTCAGGCATCCCTTGAGTAGCCCTCTCCACAGCAGGTGGCTGCTCCTGTTGGAGAGAAGGGAGACAATATGCCACCAGCCTATCCACCCTCGAACTGGTGCATGATTCCTATCTCCTGAAATAGCTCACAAACCATTCACTTACTCTTACTGAATATTTGTAAGTGTAAGATACAACTGGTCCAGTGACAGGAATGTCTACAGATGGAAGCATAACTATTGCATAAAAAGGTCAATTAAAGTTAGCACATTTCAGACTACAAAGGCCTTTTCTAGAGACAGATAGACTGGAGGGATTTGGGCCCATGAACTTAGCCAAGTCTCCAGACACTCGTGTTTTCATGTAATCATCTAGGTAAATATTTTTTAAAGCTCACAGGTTAAACTTGTATTTATCATCTAGCAATCACATTTTGCATGTTCGTAAAAACATAATATGGCTGGAAAAAATCTCTTATTCTTAAAGATGTAAGGCTCAGATGTAAACAATTTCCCTGATTGCCACTATAGAATATAAACTATTGCAAGCTGCCTCAGCCTAATTTCTGAAGTAGTGTCTAATTAAGTTTTACTGAAAAGGGGCTGGGGAGATGGCTCAGTGGAATAAGCACTTCCCTGGCAAGCACAAGAGCCTGAGTTCAATCCCTGGTTCTGCAAAAAAATAAAAAAAAAAAAACAAAAACAAGTTTTACTGAAAAGCTCAGGTAGAAATCCCAGTTTACTAGCAGAAAAAGAGAGAGAAAAGTATAATAGGTAAGTGAAGCTCTATCAGTGGTCAAGAGCCAGTTTCCAACAAGCACCTTTGGATATCCACCACAGAATAGCCCTAGCCATGACCCTTCCGGTGTTCTCAGTTTCCATTGGCCCACACAATCAGAGATCAGTCTCTAGAAAGGAATTCAGCTGTCTCTCAGGTCACCATTAAATCAACCATTGGTTTCAATGGGGATTCACCAAAGAATGGCTGCTTCAAAGAGTGGGAGCTGCTCTAGGAGCATTTACTAGCTGGTAGAGTAACCAAAGTTCGTCCAAGTTCCATAAGGGATAGTTATAAGCCTGAACAAAGATTACCTAGCATTTTATATTAAAGGTTTTAATGTAAAAACCTTACATTAAAGGCTTTAAATTCCACAAACAATCTCTTATGCATCTTTTTTTTTTTTTTTTTTTTTTGTGGAACTGGGGATTGAATTCAGGCCCTTGTGCTTGCCAGGCAAGTGTTTATTCTACTGAGCCATCTCCCTGGCCCTCTTATGCATCTAAATGACTAGACATGAGAGAAAAGAATCCTGCCTCACATTAAATGTGCTTTGGGATGTAAGTGAGACTGCCCAGGCCACCAGATCCTGAAACGACCCAGAGCACAGGCCCAGCGTGGAACCCTTCAATAGAACTCCCTTCTAAGAGGCTAGAGGCAAGACCCACCCAGCTGATCCAGGAGCAGAACTTCTTGTCAGTGTGACACAAAGGGTTCAACTGCAAGGTTGCAGCACGAAGAAGTGGAGCACAGCAGCCAGACCCAAGCCACACCCACCTGGAGGAGTCTGAACTTCCTAGATCCGGACCTGGTGCTCAGGTAATAACTCTATCTAAGCTCTACATCAAAGGTCAAAAATCAGTGGTATACAAAATGATAAAGAGAAGGAACAAAAAGCAGTCTCAGGCCCCAAGTCCACCCAGTACAAATGCAGAAGACACTAGCATAGAGGAAATTGGAAATCGCATGCCTGAAATCTCTGAAATAATAGTGTTGGAAGTAAAGAAACAACTGCAGAAAGGTATAGATGAAATCAGATCAGAAACCCACAGGAAAATAAGAGGTATACAATAGTAGTCTTTAAGTTATTCTTTTGTATACAGCAGCAAAATATTTCCATCAGCACACTCTACAAATGGACTTGTCTTGCACCCTATGGGTCAAGATTGCATATGGGACTACAGGGTGGATTTCAAGGAAATAGCTATAGCTGAGTCCCACAAGTGACACCTGACCACCAGTAAATGTCATGGTCATTATCCATGTCCACAACAGACTAGAACTTTGTAAAATATCCTATCCCCAAACTGTCAGAAGTGATGGTCATACTGACAAGGGATCTATAAAGAGCAGTATAAGGATACAGGATAAACACTGAGTACCTGACCACCTTATCTGATACAAAAGTTTCATTTTTTGTCATAAAGGTCTTGCTTTAACTCGGTCTTAACCATCCAGCAGAAAAGTATAAAAATGGAAGTATATAAAATAGTTATATTAATATAATGAGCTATGTGAATAGCTCAGGTCAACAGATTCTGTGGATATCCCACTTCTATTATGGACTGCTGATCTATGTTGGATAGTTTTATTTAAATATATATATATATATATATATATATATATATATATATATATATAACCATCTATGTTGTGAAAATCTGTAACATATGTATCGTTATATGTTACCCTGCTTATGTCATTTGTTCTTGTTGTTTTTGCTTCTATTTTTCACTCTTCAAGTAAAAATACAAATAAATATTTTTTTTAAAAAGTAATGGTCATTTATTTCTCATTCTAGAATTTATCTTATGTTTTATTCTTAGTGAAAACCTTTTCTTAGTTCAATTGTTTTGAAACATTTAATTTTATTTTTTTTATTTATTTATTTTTTGGCAGAACCAGGGATTGAACTCAGGCCCTTGTGCTTGCCAGGGAGGCAGTTATTCCACTGAGCCATCTCCCCAGCCCCAGAAATGCTTAATTTTAGATTAATTAGTATCTAATTTTCTGAATATTGCTTAATCTTAATTTTTGTTTTAAGATTTATACTATATCTTTGAATTACAATTTATCAAAAAGACATCATATGATATCTTCTCTTAGTATTAGAAACTTTAAAAAGTATATTTCTAGGGCTGGGGAGATGGCTCAGTAGAATAAGTGCTTGCCTGGCAAGCACAAGGGCCTGAGTTCAATCCCTGGTTCCACAAAAAAAAAAAAAAAGTATATTTCTATTTTCTGTAGAGTTTATATTACTTCTCCCCTGTCCTTTATACACACACACACACACACACACCCGCACACACACACACACACACATATGAAAAAAATACGTGTATAACCCAACATAAGATTGGTACTGTTTCATAGAAATCTTCAATGATCTTTTAAATAAGGGTTCATCTAGTATATTTTATATAGTTCAACTTATAATACCACATTTCCTGTGTAACTATCACTTTGAGAGCTCTTTATTGTTCATCCAGGAGTGTACTGCAAATTCTCGTGCCTGTTGAATTATGCTCTTTGTTATTTCCTATATGCTACATCTGGAGGTATTAAAATATTTCAAGTTTCTATAACTAGAAAATATTTTATTTTTAAAAGATATGTTTGCTAAGTATAAAATTCAAAGAGGATAGATTTTTTTTCTTTCAGTCCTTTAATTAGTCTAGTTTCTTACACACTTGATCCT
>PVKA01049258.1:0-13292 GCA_004027165.1 Ctenomys sociabilis | reverse complement strand
TTTTTTTTTTTTTTTTTTTTTTTTTTTTTTTTTTTTTTTTTTTTTTTTTTTTTTTGTCTTTTTGAGACAGGGTCTCACTATGCAGTTCAGGCTGGCCTTAAGCTCACTTTGTAGCTCAGGCTGGTCTTGAACTCACAACAATCCTCCTGCCTCAGCCTCCCGAGTGCTGGGATTACAGGCCTGCGCCACCACACCCGGCTTTTTAATTGAAGATTTTGACAGACAGGGTATTCACCTACTTTCCTTTTTTTCCGTTTTATAACATTTCATCAACAACGAGGCTTAAATTTAGGTTTATAAAATACATATTGAGGACTCGTTGAAATTGTCAGAAGTTCTTTAACGACATAAGTTATAGACTTTCGTAGCTAATAAAGTGAAGAATCCAAATACTCTTTTGGTGATACTATTGATCATGAATGGAATGCGTAACACTATTGAACTAGTATGAACTTGTAACATAGTTCTGTGGTTCTGTGAGAACTTCAGCTAAAGAATTAGGGTGTTTTATTTGCCTTGTAGAAATAACAATCATTCAGTTGAATAATTTTATTTGAAATCATTTCTTCTGGCCTTCAATATCCACTTTACCTAATCATTCATCTATGCATTTATTGGATACCAAAGATGCAGATCTAATTATTTAATGCCTACTACATCATAAAATTGGTTAGATTGCAATTTTCTAACATTCAGCTGCAGTTGAGTTCTTCTGAATATGCAGTTGTGATGATTTGTTTATCTGCCCATTGTGGAACTCATTTCATGTAGTTTCTCTGTACTCTTTATGTGACACTGGCCCCAATACCTTCCCTAATTAAACTTCTATGATACTAAGAGGAGATGAAGGACAAGAAAAATAAGATTTAAAAGGAAAAGTTAATATACCATTATAAAACATGTATATTCAACCTTACAGAGTATAAAATATGATCTACTGGGTCTCTCAGAATCACATCTGTCTCATAAAGTTAAAAAAACGGGGAAAATCAAGTACATTTTAATATGAATGTCATGTGGAACAGGGGCCATCTTTTGCATTCCTCCATACGTAATCCTATGTTCATTTCAAAATATCCTTGATGTAAACAATACAATAAATTATCCTACCCACATAAAAGTCACACAGAAGAGAGTTTATGTCTTAGCTCATGGATTTAAGAGTCATGAGCTACTGATTTTGGCTGTCCTTTATTAATTTCTTCAAAGAAAATATCCTCCTTGGAATAGAATAAGGTCATTGCTACATTCATTTCAAATGAAGAAAATCCTACGACTTATCTTCTTCTGTCCTTCTCTAACTAAACCAACTGCCATAGTACCTAGCAGCAATTATACTAGATTACCAATGAAGCACTGGCATCAAAAGTGTATACTGCAATGGCAGATGGTAAATAACCAATAAAGATTTTTCAAAGATTAATGCAACAAGTCCATATCCTCTTAGTGATCTAATATCCCATGTCCTCTTTGGCATTGTAAGTCACTAATGCTTTTTATTTTTTTCTCATTCCATCACTCACCATCAACCTTGAGCTACCACTTCTCGTGGTAAATACACATGCCAAAAACAAGAGCTTCTTCATGTCATGTGTGACTCATAAACACTGAAAATGCGGTTTGTCCATGTTTATAAAATGCATTCAATTCCATGGATTTAGTATAGTTAACAGAAACCACAAATAATTTTTGATAGACTATTGAAACGATAATAATTATGGCATGTTGAAAAATAAACACATGTTCAATTACTGTTAACCATTATTTACTTGTTAGAGTAGCAGCTAGAAATTATGTAAGTGGATATATGGCTTTTATTTGTGGCTTGAATTTCTCTTAGGTAGCTCTGCGTCAGGAGCAAGCAATCTGAATCTTTTTGAATGGTTGATTATCATCTGCATCGAACTTCACTTTAATTTCATAATTATAATATCATTTTTATTTTAATGAGAAATATATAAAAAAGCAATGAAACAGTTTCAAAGCAGGTTATTAGAACTTACACTAATTAATACATTCCATATTGTTGTCTTTGTAGTAGTTATTCAGAGGACAAGATGCAGACATGATATGTTGTCTAAAAATATTACTATAAACTTTTCTTCTAAATGAACTAAGTAGCTGAATATCTATCCTATCTTGTGTATAGTTCTAGTTCTAGTTATATATGTCTTGCTTTAACTTGGTCTTAACCATACAGCAGAAAATTGTAACCATGAGGCATAATAAGTAAAGCTATATTAATATGCTGAGCTGTAAAAGGCTTAAACCAACAACTTCTGATAAATATCAGCTGTGCTGTAAACTCACTACTATTACAGTCTATTGGACTATATTGGGTTATTTTGCTGAATTTAAGTACCTACAATCTTTGGACTGGCATCAAGTATGAAAAGGTTCTTTGGACCAGGGAGATGGTTCAGTAGAATATGCACTTGCCTGGCAAGTACAAGGGCCTGAGTTCAATCCCTGGTTCTGCCAAAAAAATAAAATAAAAACAAGGACCGCTCATAGTTTATAATTCAGTACTAAAAAAAAGAAGATAGATATACATTCTCTTAATTCAATGAATAGAGGCATCTACTCTAATAGTGTTTGTAAAAAGAGTATCATGTCTGCTCTTTGTACAGCAAATAACCACTAAGAAAACAATATGCATTGTATTAATTATTGAATCTGTTCAAATAATTTGATTTGAAACTGTCTCATAGCCATTTGTGCTTCAAGAAAATTATGGGAAAAATTTAAAAAATAAATATAAAAAAAGAAAAGATTCTTTACAGACTTCTCCAAATGCAGCTTCTCTAACTGCAATGGAACACCCATCTCTGACAAAATAAAAACAGAAGAGGGGGATATATTTGGAGCCAGACAGCTAGAAAGTTGATCACATGTGTGTAAGTGGGACTGGGCCTCAGGGCCTAAAGTAAACAAGCTACCTTAGTCCTGAGATAAACATCCTGTCTGGTTAAGGTCAGCTATTAGTCCTTAGGCAACCTGTGTCACTTGTTACCAACTTTGCAAAAGTATAAATATAAAGGACCACTTTTTTGCATAGTGCACACTTCAAACACTTTGTTATATTAGTTTCCTTCATCGGAAATACTAGCTTCAGTATATCTATTTATCACATTTAAAAAAATAAAACTTATTAGTAGAGGGTCTTCATAGGCAGCTGGGACATCTACTGATCCTCCTGCCTCAGACTGCCCTTGAGTGAAATGACACGTATATGCCATCACACCTGGTTTTGGGTATGGGCACGACTTGCTCAGGCTTCCAGGGTAGCATGGCATAGAGTACCAAGGATGGAACACAGGCACTTGCGATTGCCAGGTGGGCTCTTAGACCACGGAGCTGTCTCTCCAAACCTTCTACTTATTACTTATAAAAGGAAAACTGCATTAAAAGTTCAGTACACAGCTGTTAAATTCAATAAAGCAGTTAAGAGAAAGAATTCATAAATTGTATATACAGAAAACAAAAATCTTACGTGCTATTTACTAATGATTTTATGAAGAAAGAAAATTTAAGGCCAGGGTGATAGCTTGGCAATCTAAGCACCTGCCTGGCAAGTGCAAGGACTCAGGTTCCATCCCTGGTACCACATGTTGTGCTAGCCCTTGTGGGCCACCAAAACCAGGCATTGTGGTACACAACTGTAATTCCAGTGACAGGGAGTTTGACACAGGAGGATAGCTACAAGTTTGAGTTGCATAGCAAGAACCTGTACTAAAGAAAGAAAAAGAAGGAAGGAAGGAAAGAAGGAAGGGGGGGAGAGAGAGAGAGAGGGAGAGAGAGAGAGAGAGAGAGAGAGAGAGAGAGAGAGAGAGAGAGAAAGTTTAAAAGATTGGAGACAAATTTGAGCATGTAATTTAATTATCTTGAATTATATATCATATATCTGACTGATTTGTGTGTGATTATACACACAGTTTATTTTATGACAATCCAATATTATTTTAGATTTTGCATTTTTGACATGTCAAAATGATGAATCATGAATTTTCTATATTTGAACTTACTTTTTCAAAATGAGTTAAACTTTTGTTTCAGTATAAGCAGTGACATTACTAAAATAAAATGACTAGAATTTTTTTTGTTTTTTGGCAGAACTGGGGATAGAACTCAGGCCCAGTTCCCTAGCATTTATTCCATTGGGCCATCTCCCTGGCCCCTAAAATGACTAAAATTTTTAACATTTACCTTCTAAGACTAAAAATCAAACACTAAAAACAAGTGTACAGAAAAATGGATCACATTTTATTGTTCAAGAGTCATAGAGTGTTGAGAAGCAAGCCTGTTATAGACCACACTAGCTTTTGGGTAGAATATTGATGTAGTACTGTATGCTGCTTATCTTTCTTCCTTAGTACTATTACACACCAAAAGCAACAGGAAGCAGGAAACACGAAATGCATCTGAAATGGTGGAATTCAAACCAAGCAGACTGTTAGAAGAGCAGGATTTTAATTATATTTCTAGAAGTATTGCTGTGAGTCGATTCTTGATCCCTTAGAAATGAATATTGGGATGAATGATATTTAGAGAAAATTCCAACACAAAAGTTCTGAGAGACATAAAAAATCTTTCATGAGTACTCATTTAGTTGTAGAACTATAAAAGAAAGTTTATTTTAACATGAAGTCATTTAGTAAAATTATATACAAAATGGTATATAATTTCCAGTAGACTAATGGAAATAAAATCTGAGAATGTGTTCCTTCTATAATATTCCACTTTCATGAAAAAGCATGAAAGTCAAATTCCATTTCACATGATATCTAGATCATGTTCCACATTTGAAATTTTTCTTCCTGATGATTAAGTGCTTTAAGGACATTAAATCTCTGTATAAAGATATAATACATTCATTAACTATAAATAATTCAATTTAATAAGATACTTGTATTGGTCTATCAACTGGGATAAACAAAAATAGATACAAAACTTGACTCCCTACAGTGTTCTTATTTTACTGGAAGATTAAATGTTCTCAACTTTGCAAGAATCAGGGAGCCATCGGGAACAACTTAGGACCAAGATGGTGAAAACCTTCAGCAAAGCTCACTGTCTACCTAACGTCATCAATTGTTTTGAAAACAAATTTTGAGCAGAATGATATTTCTTCAAGGAAAAGACCCAGTCCTTCAGTGAGATAGTCAGTAGATTAATATTCATTAAATATATCTAGACCTAATAAATATTTTATTTTTGTTTATTTATAAAGACAGATGCCACATTTTTAATTCCTTTGTTTATTATCTGTCTGTCACAACAAAAGCAGGAAGTGCATGAAGATGAAGGTTTCCATTACCCTGTTTATTTTGACCTATCTCTCTATCTTCAGGACTGAAAATATTTTCTGGCAGAAGCTAAGCATTTGATACGTATTTCTTGAATAAAGGAATATAAAAGTGAATGAATACCAGTGATCTACGCTTTTTTTTTATAATGAAGTATCATAATTGGTAACGTCAAATCAAGAAGATGCATGCAAGTCTTTTTACAAAACTGAAAGGCTCATAACATTATTTTTATGAACTTATCTGTTATTCAACAGATATTCATCAACTTTTATGCACAGCCAAAAAAGGTAAGAATTATGGCAAACCATCTCTTTAAAAGTAACATAACAAGATTGAACTATTTTCCATATAAAGTATCTTCCACAAATAACAGTGCATCATAATCTCTTCTCCAGTAACATTTGTGATAATAAATTTGAAAGTTATTATGAAAACCTACTTATTACTCTGACATTTGATCTCGTTTGTCACTATAAATTAAAGCTCTTTGTTAAAACTGCATTTTCTTTAATTTGAGAATTATATAGAAGAGATAAGTAGAACACAGCACTGGAGAGTGCATATGGAACACATAAGTTACGGTCATGCATAGGAGAAAAACTAAGAAAATTTTATACTTTTGCTGATTCACCTTTTGAATGAACACATGTACTATTAATCAGCTACACTTATCTGATTTTGGTTTACCCTATTAAGCCAATAATCTCACCATTTAAAACAGTTTGTTTTGAAGAGAGTCACATAGCAGGCATGTAATTATGCTCCAGTTTTTACAAGTTCATATTATGAAGTTTTCCAAAATATATTATACCACAGTTAAGCAGGTAAAACTTAAGACTATTGAAATAGAAGATAACAATGTTCCCATGGAGTGAAAAATTGCTTTCAAATTTCTTTTTTCTTTAAAGCATTAGGTCAAGCAGGAGAGTAAGATTGGATGGTAAGATTGATCCATTTGTGTTTCCAAATGGAAACACAATACTTCTATACTTCCAAAAAGACTGAGGAACTTGCAATACTGTCTTAATGATTTAATTTCAGTGAGATGAACAACAGATCCTTAGAAGAGCATTTCTTTAGCGTAAAACTGATAATGAAGTAGTAATTGAATTTTGTGAAGTAAATGGTGTCAATAAAAGGTCAGAGACCTATCCATAGTCAGAAAGAAAACACCCTGAAAATGTTAAAGTTATCTTGGAAAATGTAAGAAAAAAATTAAAGAATCTTAGAGTTTTACTCATAATAGTGATGGAGAATTGGAAAGGTCTTCCTGCCATTTTATCTCTGAACTGAATATTTTCTCACTTTTAACTTCTCAGTTCCTAATCATCACCCATTCATGCTTTTAATGCCAAAGTGACTGACACACAGTGAAAAAAAAGTATATAGTTTTTAAAATTTCTTACAGAATCTCACTATGCAACTCAGACTCATAGTAATCTTTCTATTTCAGCCTCACAAACCCTGGGATTATAGGCCTACTTCACCACACCCAGTTTCAAAAGTGTTTTTTAGAGTTAGAGAAAATTGGGTATCACTTTGCTAAGAGGATTACTAATAAATGGATCAATAAATGTAGAACTCTACATTAAATACAGTAGTACTCTATAGTAAATGTAGAGCGAGGAAGAATATGACATCACTTTCTTGTCCACAGAAGGTCTAGTACAATTGTCCTGCTTTCAATGTAGCAGGACTTTTCTACTTTAATTAGTTGCTTTCTCTCTTCATTTCAACTTGGAACTAATCATGCTTTAGAATAGCCAGCAGTCTAAGATTATGGGTATGAAAATTTGTGGAGGTAAACTAACTTCTACTGTACTTGGCTCTCAAGAATAAAAGAGCTTACTTCAATTCCATTAGATATTCTTCATTATAGAAAGTTATGCTATTCAAAATCCTAAGTAACCAGTGACTAGCAAATATGTTAAAGGACAGCACCAGCTAATTGTGTAAAACAACATATGGAAAGCTCGATGTGTAACAGAACCTGCATACATAGAAACATAATTCAATGTAGAAATAAAACATTAAAATATTGAGCCAACTTGAAAGTTAAAATAGTTTTAAAAATCACATAAATTTAATTCTGAGTTTATTATTGAATATGTACTATTCTGTTTTAGCCAGTATGGTCTTATTCTAATGTCTCTGGAAAGTTTTTACCCCAGTAACTCTGTTATGGGTTGTGTCTACTTGTCTCCAAGACATCATGCTGTCACTGGGGAAGCTTCTAGAGTTTGTGATTAATTTATGATGCAATGCGGGGATTATGGGTGTGAGTGTGACACCTGCACTGGGGTGGGTTGTGCGCATACAACGCAAGGAAGGGAGAGAGGCTTGCTCGCTGCCACAGCTGCTGCTCCTCACTTTGTTCTTTGCTGCTTTCCACCACCATGAAATACTGCCCTCTGCCACATGCTATTCTGCCTTGGAGCCAACTGAGTATGGACTGAAACCTTCACTAACTGTGAGCTAACTCAACTTTTCCTTCCTTAATTTTGGGTATCAGGTATTTTGTACCTGCAACAAGAGACAAGCTCTAAATTTCTACTGAACTTATTCTTACTATCCATGGAGGTGTACTTCCTGGAAGACTTGAAATGAAACAAATTCTCTTTCTTTGCTTCTGGCCCATATTTGCCTATGCTCAGCAGGTGTTGCCTTTGCCTTTGCAAAGAAAGTTCTTATAGTTATGAAATTTGCTTCTGATGAAAGGGTCTCATTCCTTATCAGGCAAGTGGCAAATCAGTAGTTTCCTCTAGGTTAGAGCTGCGGATTATCAGCATAAATTGGACATTTATAATTTTGTCTGGAGAGAAATTGGAAACATCTAAAACAAAAATTTACTTTTCTTATCCTGTTCTTCATTATTTCTTTCTTTTTCTTTCTTTCTTTCTTTCTTTCTTTCTTTCTTTCTTTCTTTCTTTTTTTTTTTTTTTTTGTCTTTTTGAGACAGGGTGTCACTATGCAGTTCAGGCTGGCCTTAAGCTCACTTTATAGCTCAGGTTGGTCTAGAACTCAACAATCCTCCTGCCTGAGCCTCCCGAGTTCTGGGATTACAGGCATGCGCCCCCACGCCCGGCTCTCTTCATTATTTCATTACCCACATTTATTAGGTTGTAACATGACCAATGCTTTTATGTAGCAATTAATGCTATGACTTGTTTACTGACACTAGTCCTTACTTTTTATAGTAGTCAATGTTCTTATTTAGTTATACTGTAATGTACAGAACAGATATACACAACCCACAGAATATCTGGTGCTGCTTTTGTTGGTCCATGGTAAATTTTTTGAATAAAGTATTAATGTATTATGGAAATATGAACACCTAAAATAACCCTCACCTAAATATATGAATATAGCACTAACCTATCTTGTTGTCACATTTCAGGTGTATGCAAATTTACATAATTCTATCTGTAGCAGCATGTCTTTAAATGTTATATGCCATGTGTATGTAAAGTTGATAAAAGTATAATAAGTATTATGATTAATGTGATTTTTGGGTATTTATTACACTTAATATTATCTCAATAAAAATTTTTGGAACGTGGGCCAGCCAGATAGCTCAGTGGACTAAAGCACCTGCTTACATAGAATGCAGTGGCCAGAGTTCGATCCCTGGCATGCCATGCCAGCTGGCCAACCCACCAGAATCCCATCCCCTGTACACATTGAGATGGTGATTGAGACGGGACATGGTGGCACACACCTGTAATCCCAGAATTTGGGAGGCTGAAAACAGGAGGCTCACTCGGAGTCTTATCTACATAGTGAGACCCTGTGGAGCCTGTCCTAAAATTAAAAAAAAAAAAAAAAAAAAGAAAAAAGAAAAAAAATTTGGGTGGAACAAGGTATAGTTTGTGCTCTTATTTTGGGGGCCATAAAATATTTCATTGTGTGATTGTATTGTAACTTGTTTGATCCCTTTGCTGATTATGTGACAACCCTGAAGATAGGTCCTCATTATCTTTGTAGCATATTATTTACACAAGTGTATTACATTGTCCCATTAAGTGTAAATTGCTTCTCTTTTTTAATTTTATTGAGAAAAAATTGCAATGGGACAGATTCAAACAGGTTGGTAAGTGAGTTACAAGAATTAACATATTGCATATTATTTTCTTTGTGGGAGTCATTCATAGGACAGGATGCTGATATGACATCCTGTGAACACTATTAGTAATCTGTTTTCTTATTGAATTAAGAGAAAGTAGCTATATATCTATCCTATTTTGTATATACAGATCCAAAATTGTCCTTCATTTATATCTCCTTTTTTGCTTAGTTTTGTCAGAGATGGGTTTTCCATTGCCATCCAAATATGGTAGGTACATGAATTCAGCAAAATATTCCAATATAGTCCTGTAGTCCACAATAGTAGTGGGTTATCCGTAGGACTGGCAATGTCCGAATCTGTTGGCTTGAGCCTTCCACAGCTCAGCATATTAACATGGCTTCACTTTTCATACCTTGCTTCTAACTGAGCACAGCAAATATCATGTCTTTTTTTTTTTCTTTTACTTTCTTTTTTTGATTTTTGGGAAGGGTCTACAGGATGTTCAGGTTCTCACTACTAGATCGGACTCTTAGTGATCCACCTGTTTACAGCCTCCCAAGAGCTGGGATTGCAGGGAGGCACCACTATGCTCAGTCTCAGTCACCCTCTAAACATGACTTGGGGGCGGGGCCAGAACTGCTGGCCTAGGGATCAAACCCCTACCCCTGCACATGCTTTCAAGTGCTTTAATCCACTGAGCTATTTGACTGGCCCAATGCATGTCATTTCTATGAATAGATTTTAAAGATTGTATCTTTTCCTTTTATAAAACCCTCTCCTGGAGAAACAAAATGCCATATTTTGTGCAAAAATTCAAATAAAAATGTTTTAAAAAAGAGAAATGTTTGCAACCAATAGTCCACGGGGAACAGAAGACTGCCAATAGCCAGTTGAGAAAGACTGAAAAAGCCTCAGTGGTTGGTCTTTGATATTAACACAGTGCCAACTACCATAGTTAAGGGAATCTTTTCAGTGATCCCAGAGTCCAATGCACTCTGGTTGAAAATGTGACATAATAAATGTGCTTTTTAAAAGCAAATATGTCATCTGATAAACGGTGACACAATAATTTATAAATGATATGGATCGGGGCTGGAGAGATGCCTGGCAATCACAAGGTCCCAAGTTTGTTCCCTAGTACTACAAGATATTAATAATTAATAATAATAGTGATGATGATGATTAATTTGTTCATTTTTCTAATGATCAATAATTATGTACATATTTTATACATGTTTCCTGTCACACAGGTATAAGGGATGATTTCAGGAAATATACTTGAAGGGAAAAATTATTGGATTATAAAGCATGTGAAAAGTAAATTTTAGGAAAGAGTACTGAGAACAACCCAATGAAGGTAAATTCACAGTCCTATGAAAAATATATCTTATATGAAAATACCTACATCATTTAAAGTTCACCGAATAATGAATGACATTTTGCATCTTTCCTGTCACTACTAATATTTCTGTAGTTATTAATGATATTCCACATTTTGGTTTATGTTATAGTATATTTGCTTCCTTCTTTGTTAACTATTCATTTCTTATTTTTCTTATAGCTATATAGACTTCTCTCATTGATTTGTAGAATTTATGAATAACAAAGATAAAAATTTTTGACAGTTATGACAACAGTAACATTTCTGATATTTGTTATTTTTCTGCTTTTCCTCAGATGAACTTTTAATTTATTTTCTTTTAATCATAGCTTTGTATCACATCTAAATAATCATTATGCATTCCAGTTTGTATAAGATATTAACTATCATTTATTGGGGGGGCTGTTTCTGGCACTCAAACTCAGGACCTTTCCAGGTTCGGCTGCCCCACTGAGTAATATCATTGGCTCCTAACATGCATTTTCTAATAAAAGATTTTGTGTTGAGTTTTCAAAGTCACTTACTTATTTAGTGTGGGACCCAATTTATAGTATTTAAATGAAAATAACCAGTCTTGGGTATTTTCTTTATTGAGAAAACCATATTACTCTGATGATTTTATAAACCTTCTTTGTGCATGTTTCCAAGGTTCTATCTGTGTATAAGTCATGTCTGGGAACCTACCCTATCACATTCATTCCCCTGTTTATAAATACAATAAATCTACATTACTTCAAATAAATACAACTCCATAATATATCTGGTAAGGCAAGTTTTTTACTTTCTTATTCAAAAAATGCTTCAATAATTTGGATTTCATTTCCATATACATTTTAGAATCATCACATTTCATGAATTTGTTGGATTTTATTGAAGTTGTTTTGAAGCTTTTATTTATTGAAATTAAATATGAACTTTATAAACAGAATCTCTCATTAATTGATATTGTGTATTTCTGTTATCTAAGTATCTCATATTGCTTACTAAATGTGGTAGATAAAGCCATGTTCAATTTTTAATAACCTGCTGAAAAGAATCAGCATGATTCTAGGTGTAGAACGACCACCTGCAGATTGCTGGCAACAGTGAAAATACAAAAATTGAGGAGAAGGTGCCGTGATGTTGGTTCTCCTGGAGAAACGTGGCTTGGAGACTTTCCTTATAGGCACTATTGTATTATGTTTGGAGAGGATGAGGTCTTTTCTGGTGCTGAGGCTGGCTGTGGTTCTTTTGGGGAGCTCTGGCCTGACCTTGACCATTGTTTCCTGGTCCTGGGCAGATCCTTCAGCTGTTGGCAGATCTTTCATCCTGTTGGCGCATACTTTCTACGAGCCTTAGGGCCTTTCCAATAAAGATCCATGATGTAAACCTGCCCAAGGGCTCCAGGCCTCCAGTTAGACTTCTAGAGAGCATTTCCTTGGGCTCAGGTCTTCCAGATGCATACAGAACATTGCTGTGGGATCTAGGCCCTCAGCTGGATTTGACAGATTCCCTGCACTCTTCTGCATTTGACGCTTTGGGTGAATATTATAAAATAAATCCTAAAAATTATGTGTTCTGTAGTAAATCTATTCCCTTGTAAACCTTGACTGCAAAACCAAACTTCTATATTTACCACACAAAAATTTTGATAACTTTTTATCATCATATATATCTGAGATTCATATCTAACATTGAAAGATACGTATTTTATACTCGATTTTAAGATGAAAGTTTTCTTGTTTAATTTTGTTTTATATATTTATCTATATAACCATTTTATTCCAACTAGCTCGTCCAGTTGCTTAATGTTTAGAAGTGTATGATATAATCTAAAAGCTACACAAAAGCCATCTTCAAATTTTAAAAATTAATTGCGCAATCACAGCAACTAGGGAGGCAGAAATCAGGTGGATCACTATGAGTCTGGGCTACATAGTAAGACCCTGCACAAAATAGAAATAAAAATAAAAAACAAACTTATTTGCATTATGTAGTGCACTGGAAAGATTTTGACCTTGCTTATAAGAACAATTAGACAAAGACTGAAAAGTGATTTAATTTGCTTTTACATTTACTTGGATCAAATATATTTTTGGGGAGCCGGGGATATGGCTCAGTGGAATAAGCATTTCCCTGGCAAGCACAAGGGCCTGGGATTAATCCCCAGTTCCACCAAAAAGAAAATGCTTTTTTGCAGTCAAAAATATAAAAGAGTATTATTAACATCCTTATATAGTCCTCCCTCTTCCCTGTTTCTCTTTCCCTTTATTGTCTTTTTTTCTTCCTTGTTCTTGTTCTTGTTCTTGTTCTTCTTGTTCTTGTTCTCCTTCTCCTCCTTCTCCTTCTCCTCCTTCTCCTTCTCCTTCTCCTCCTTCTCCTTCTCCTCCTTCTCCTTCTCCTCCTTCTCCTTCTCCTTCTCCTTCTCCTTCTCCTTCTCCTTCTCCTTCTCCTTCTCCTTCTCCTTCTCCTTCTCCTTCTCCTTCTTCTTCTTCTTCTTCTTCTTCTTCTTCTTCTTCTTCTTCTTCTTCTTCTTCTTCTTCTTCTTCTTCTTGGT
>PVKA01049257.1:0-13352 GCA_004027165.1 Ctenomys sociabilis | reverse complement strand
TCCCTCCCATATGTCCTTCTTTTCTTTGAATATTCTAGAAAAAATGTTAGAATGGCATTTGACTTGAGTATGTCAAGGTGAAAAACAGCAAAGGTTTCAGAACACATGTTATAGGTAGTGTGGTGCTCTCCAAAGAAACACTTATTTTGTTCCATGAACCCTGAGGTTCTGATCAATTATATAACCAGGAAGGAATTGAACACACATAGAATTAAGTTGACCCTCATGCATGGAGGTTAGCCTAGGGTAACCAGATTGGTCTGATGGAAGCATTAGAACTCTTATAAGTGGAAGAGGGAAGTTAGGATTAGAGACCTAAAGGTACCATACAGCTGGCTTCAAGGATGGAGGAAGCAGCCACTGACTAAATTGTGTAGGGATTCCCTGGAAACTAGCTCAATCACTGTAACTATGTAATAATAAGTACCTCTTAGAATCTTCCTGCTGTAGCTACTCCAGCCTGCGGGACATGTTCCATCCTTCTAGCCTGCGACCAGCAAAGGAAGAAAGCTACATATTTTCTTGCTCTGTACATTTCTGGCAGTGAGCAAAACAAGTTAATCTTGACCATGATGGAAATCGTGCACTTCCAGGCAAGTCAATGTGGCCAACAGATCTGTGCCAAGTTTTGGAGGTGATCAGCAATGAACATGGCATCGACCCCACTGGCACCTGCCACAGGGACAGTGACCTGCAGCTGGACCACATTTCCGTGTACTACAATGAAGCTACAGCTGGCAAATACATTCCTCGTGGCATTTTGGTGGATCTAGAAGCTCGCATCATGGACTCTTTTTTGGCCAGATCTTCAGACCAGACAATTTTGCTTTTTGTCAGTCAGGGGCAGGCAACAACTGGGCCAAGGGCCACTACATGGAGGGGGCTGAGCTGGTGGACTCTGGACGAGGTGTGGAAGGAGGCCGAGAGCTGTGACTCCTTGCAGGTTTTCCAGCTGACCCCCCTCTCTGGGAGGGGGCACAGTCTGTGGTATGGGCACACTGCTCATCAGCAAGACCAGAGAGGAGCACCCTCAGCGTGGTGCCCTTGCCCAAAGTATCCGATGCTGTGGATGAGCCCTACAATATGATCCTCTCTGTGTCGCGCGCAACCTCGTCGGCAAGGAAGACGCGACAACCAGCTCTTCTTTCCGCGGTTTTTTCAGGGCCCCTATACAATCTTCTTCTGCTTGCCTGCTCCGCTCCTCCGCCGCTCCTCCCTGCTGTTGCTTCTAGTCTCTCTTCCTCTCTTCTTCCTCTCTTCTTCTCTCAGGGGAAGCCCGCTCATGGCTTTTGAACCAGTGGGCGTCCAACCCCGGAGTGCCACGTAGGCACAGCCGATAGGTCCAGGTACACGGAAGCAACGCCCTAGTCCTTAGCCTTAGCCAAAACGAGAAGTTATTTGCTATGGAGAGCATCCACCCCCAGGTGAGGATGAAAGAGGAAGTCAGCGCCGTCTTTAAGGTGTGGCTGTGTCTTTAAGGCGTGGCTGTGTCTTTAAGGCGTGGCTGTGTCTTTAAGGCGTGGCTACTCGCAGCTCTCTACAAAAGGGCCACTACATGGAGGGGGCTGAGCTGGTGGACTCTGGACGTGGTGTGGAAGGAGGCCGAGAGCTGTGACTCCTTGCAGGTTTTCCAGCTGACCCCCCTCTCTGGGAGGGGGCACAGTCTGTGGTATGGGCACACTGCTCATCAGCAAGACCAGAGAGGAGTACCCTCAGTGTGGTGCCCTTGCCCAAAGTATCCGATGCTGTGGATGAGCCCTACAATATGATCCTCTCTGTCCATCAGCAGATGGAGAACACAGATGAGAACTACTGCATTGATGATGAGGCCCTGTACAACATCTGCTTCTGCACATTCCAGCTGACCGCGCCCACCCATGGGGGCCTCAACCACCTGGTCTTAGCTACCACGAGCAGCATCAGCACCCTCCTCTGCTTTCCTGGCCAGCTCAGTGCCAATCTGTGCAAGCTGGCTGTGAACACGGTGCCCTTCCCACACCTGCACTTCTTCATGCTGGGCTTTGCCCCTCTCACCAGCTGTGGCAGCCAGCAGTACCACATCCTGACTGCCCGAGCTCACCCAACAGGTCTTTGATGCCAAGAACATGATGGCTGCCTTCGACCTGTGCTATGCCTGCTACTCACGGTGGCTGCTGTCTTCCAAGGCAGCATGTCCATGAAGGAAGTGAATGAAGTGCTCAACCATGCAGAACAAGAACAGCAGCTACTTTGTTGACTGGATCTCCAAGAACGTGAAGATGGCTGTGTGTGACATCGCACCACATGGCTTCAAGATGGCTGTCACTTTCATTAGCAACAGCACAGCTATCCATGAGCTGTTCAAACGCATCTCGGAGCAGTTCATGGTCATGTTCCGGTACAAGGCCTTCCTGCTGTGGTACACAGGTGAGGGCGTGGATGAGATGGAGTTCACTGAGGCCAAGGGCAACATAAATGACCTGGTACCAGCAGTAATAGGACACCACTGCAGGAGAGAAAGAGGATTTCTGGGAGGAGGCCAAACAGGAGGCTTAAGCCAGAATCCTGTCATCTCAGGCTCTTCACTTCCTCAGCCACCTTTAGCTGTCCCTTTCTTTCACAATTTGTTTGCTGCCTCTATCTTGTTTCTTTTAGGGGTGTAGAACAGTGCCTGGCCCACAGTAGGTGCTCAGTAAATACATGTTCATTGGAAAAAAAAAAAAAAAAAAAAGAAACTATTGGTCAATTAACTGAAAACTTGTCCAATCAGCAGTACAGGCAGAACTGATTTTAATAGTTTGAACACTTAGGTGCCACCTGGTGGTGAAATCTCACAATGAATGACCTTGAAATGACATTCTCTTGTAGGTATCCACCCCAAAAGCATTCTGCTGCAGGCATGGGCCTAGGCATATTGTTTACGGTTAATCACAAAAGGGTTGAAATGATTTATTTGGATCATCAAATAATGCAGTGGAGGAAAAGTTGATACACGGGACTATCACTTCAGATTACAAGGATTTACAACAAAGTAAGAAGTCCTTGGGGTTACCTAGAACCCTCAGCCCCCAGAGATGTGACAAAATTTTTTCATTGGCATAAAAGGCACCACCCAGAGGTACTGAGAACGAGAGTCTGGGAGTTCTTTCTCATCAGTTCTTCTTCGTTGATTTTCTACAGTGTCTCTAGCATTATTTAAGGGTCCTGCTGAACATTTAATAAGTAGTGAATCACAGTCTGAGCCCTTGAAGCCAACTCAATTAGAAAAGAATGAAAAACATCAGATATAAAGCCAGTCCTGGCCCAGGAGGTCTTGGGTACTCAAGACTTTCCTTTCCATTGACTTAGAATTTTACTTCCTTTCATAAAGTTTAGCAAATCAGAAGCCAAAAACAAAATCCAAAATACAGGCATTATTTTACAGTAGGCCTTTTGGATTTTAACCTTACCATTACTTTTAAGGCAGACTATGTGCACCCTGCTGCTAGGAATACCAATAACCTGACGTGGAAGTTTTTCTGCATCCTCAAGGAGCATACGTTGAAAATTTGATATCTGTACTTTATATTTTCATTTCCATTGCAAATAGCTAAAAAGTGACAGTGGAGAATTTAAATTCAATGATTGCAGGGTCCCTTTGACCTACTTAGCCTTCCCTGCGAATTTTCTTCCTTCCTCCATCTAGGTGTTGGCCTGACCCACCACTTCTCCTGATAGCAATTATGCTTCTGAGTCAGTGTCACCAGTATGGGCTCATGTGAGTGGGCCCATCTAGAAGCGCTCATCCTATTTTAAGAATCAATTAAAAGTTCCCTCTGTGGGTGGTGTCTAACTCTTCAGCGTAGGAGGGAGAAAATATTAACAGGCACCAACATTGCTTATTTAACAGGTCATGCTGGTCTCTGGTGTCCATGGGGACACTGAAGGAGAAGCCGATTGATCACCCGGAGATGTGTGGAAACAGGATCAATAATTTTCAGTAACTGGGCAAGATTACCAGAAGCCTGTCACAGAGACTGTGCCCTTTGAGCCCAGGACTGTCCGGCACTTGGCAGGTGATGGAGAAAGTCTAATTGCAGTTCATGGTGAGTCACTTTACACTAGGGTCACACTTTCTTCTACCAGGTTCCATTTTAGGGACATTATACCTTGCTAGGGAGAGATTGTCTAATTTAAACCCGGCTTTACTTGTTATTATTATTTTTTCTTTTTTTGGCAGAACCGGGGATTGAACTCAGGCCCTTGCACTTGCCAGGCAAGCACTTACTCTACTGAGCTATCTCCCCAGCCCAAACCCGGCTTTACTTGTGTGGATCAAATTGACTCAGACCGTGTCAACAAAACAGTCCTGATGTGCAGCTGTGGTTTTATTTCTCTCATAGCTTCCATTATGGTTTGTATGTAGATGTCCCTCTGAAGCTTCATGAGGTCATAGGGCTTTTTCGGAGGTGGCTGAAATCTAGTGTGTGGTGCTGAGATGCAGGTGTATGTTTAAGTAATTATTAGTTCGGCACCGCCTTTATCCTGGTAGTCTGCAGACTATGATACAGGGGCAAAAAGATGCTATTGAACTCTCTTGTTGCTTTTTCTGTCTTATGCTCCCAGGTCCCTCAGCCACAAGCCACTCTGCCACGGAACCAGCTGATTATGGACCGAAACCTCTACAGACTGGGAGCTAAATAAATCCTTCCCCCTCTAGCCTTGGGTGTTGGGTATTTTGTGCCAGCAGTGAGAGAAGAATAACTAAGACAAAATTTGATCCTGAGAAGTTGCTACGACATTACCTGGGTTTGTGGCTCAGTAGCCTTTGGAACTGCCTTGTGGGAAAGGGGAAGAGTTAGGCTTGGAGTGCTTAGGCTTTCCTGAGTGGGAGATTCTGGCCAGGGTTCAGAGGACCAGAAAGCCTGTAAAGACCAGGCTCAGGGCCTTCCTGCTGGGAAACACTGCACTGGTTGTTGGACTCCAAACTATGTGTGTTGTGGCAGAAAGTTTATCTGCGTTTTACTTCTGTCCAGAGACTTTGCCTGAGACTGAGATTAGGAGTGGCAGACTAATGCATTTTGTAGAAGAAATTTTAAGGCAGTGGAAGTTGAAGGGATGACATGGCTACTGTGAGGGACTTATAGCCAGATCTATATTCTGAATCAGGAGCAAAGAACCCAGCAGGATGAATTAGAATGTTGTGATTTTAGCCAGAAAGGAAAGGAGTAAAATCAGACTGCAAAGGTAGAACAGAAGAAATCTTCCACAGGACTTGTTGTTTGCCCTGCTAAATTTAGGACTTGTTTTGATCCCCTTTCTTTGTGTCCCTCTGTTTGTAACTTTTGGAATGGAGATGTCTATCTCCTCCAACTGAATGTTGGAAGTGTTTAACTTTTTTTTTTTTTTTTTCATTTGCACAGGGGCTCATAACCAAGAGTTTGGTTTAAGTCTCGGGAGGCTTGGGACTTGGACTTTTCAATAATGCTGAAATTGTTAGGACTTTGGAAACCCTTGGAGCAAATGCCTTTTGCACAAAGGGATGTGCATGAGTCTTTGGAGGGAGAGAGACAAAATTTGATGGCTTGTATCTAGATGTCTGTCCCCTCAAAGCTGTATATATTCAGAGAACCTTGCCAGGCAAGCGCTTATTCTACTGAGCTATCTCCCCAGCCCTGGCGTAATTCTGTGTAGGACTAAGGGTGAGTGCTACACCTGCCCTAGGGCAGGTAGCCTGCATACAATGAAAGGAACAGAAAGAGTCCTGTCTTCCTGGCCCACACCATTGCTTTTGCTGCTTTCCGCCTATGTGAATGGTTGTCCTCTGCCATGCACCACTTTTCCTTGCAGTTAGGGGGTTATGAACTGAAACTTCCACACACTGAGAGACAAATGAACCTTTTCTGCTTTTTAACTTCAGACATTGGGTATTTTGTCTCAGCAGTGGGAAGAGTAACCAAGTCACTTCTCTTCCCAAACTGAGTCCTGTGTCTTCCATGGTGTAGAGGAAACAGAAGAGTCTGGGGATTAAAGTGCATGCTGAGGAGAGGAAGAACGCTCTTCCAGCTCTGTGAGCATTTTTCCTGACATGAGGATGTGGGAAACTTTATTTAAAAAACTTTTATAAAAGTTTTAATTATATAAAAGTAGAATGTTGATCCATCCTTCCTTCCTTCCTTCCTTCCTTCCTTCCTTCCTTCCTTCCTTCCTTCCTTCCTTCCTTCCTTCCTTCCTTCCTTCCTTCCTTCCTCTCTCCCTCCCTGCCCCCTCTCAATGTATTTGGTTGTTACAGTGTCTCACTATGCAGCTAGGACTTGTGATCATCCAGCTTTCAGCCTCCCCAGTGCTAGGATTACAAGTGTGCACCACCATGTCCAGACTAGGTTGCAGGCACAGCGTGCCCCTGGGTTGGGGCCAGCCTGGCATGTGGGACTGTGGGACTCTAGTCCCTGTGCTTGCCTAAGCAGGCTCTTTAGTCCATGGAGCTATCTTGCCTGCCTCAGTGCTGATTCTTTAAAAGAAAGTTACAGATGCCTTTTTGATGTAATTAAAGCATTGATATGAAAGGTATGCACATGTGTGTGAGGCATGAATACACACTGTGCAGGTACATATGCACTTGGTCCCGTATGCTCAGCTCCTGTCTGCCTAAAACAAACGAAAAAAAACTGTTAGATTCTAAAAGACAGAGCTCACACAATTGGCCTATAAAGGACAATTAGTGCTGATCTGTTAGACAACTCACCAGGCATGACTAATTCCAGCCTCCAACGAATATTGGTGTTCACAACAATAGCCCAGAAATAAGTGTCTTATTTTGGCTAAGTTTTCTCATTTTGAACATGCCTTAATAAGTGTTATTGCATTTGACCTTCACAAATCCTTGATGTATTGCCATATAAGAATTTTTATTTCTGGTTTACTGGTAAGGAATCAGAAATACAGAAAATTGAGGTGATACGCCCAATACATGATAGTCCCACAAAAGGTATATGCCAGATCCTAGCTAATAATGTGAAGAAACATAAGAGTTATGACTCACACATTTCTCACAGAATAGTATTAAAATCTATGAAATGGTGAAGATGTAAAAGAAACAGCTTCAATTACTCAGAAAAAATTGCATAGGTAAAATATACCATTTCCCCCTAGTAATTAAGTAGTGCTTTATTATTATTAGGTATTGCTATATTTTTAAAATACATTGAAATTTCTGAATGGCTGGATTATCTTTCAGGATTCCTTGTAGAGTAACCTTTCCTTGTTGTACTTCAGGGTTCCTTTATCCATAACAATCTGCTTTCTTGTTGAATTGTAGATTTTTTTGTGGAACTGGGGATTGAACTCAGGACCCTGCACTTGTCAGGGAAGTGCTTATTCTACTGAGCTATCTCCCTGGTCCCTTGTTGAATTGTAGCATGGATTGCCAACATAATATGATGCACTGGACCCTTGACTTGCGAACTCAATTCATTCTCAATGCCTGGTTGTAATCGAAGTTATCAGTTGAAGGCTGAGGTTCTTCTGTACAGCCTTTAAGTTCAGTCTCCCGGACACAGGCTGATCTCAGTGCCCTTAGAGAGACCTTGGCCCAGGATTTCTCATTTAACCTCATGCAGGAAAGGAGGTTGTAACATTCCTTCCAGAACTCTTTAAAGGTAAATCTATACCTTCGACCACCTGGAAGCCCAAACAGTTGCCATTCAGCTCATAACTCAAGACTTGGGTCCTAAGTTCAAACTAAAATTCCAGTCATACCCAGTTGCTTGCATGTCAGTCCTGTGGCAGCTCAAGGGTCTACTGTATTTCTTTTCATTCACTGTAAATCCTACATGCTCATTGTAGAAAAATTTGGAAATATGCACCCATATCAAGTTGAAAACTGGAAAATTACTCATAATATAGATGACAGCCACTCTGCATATTTTATGTATTTCCTAGCATCATTTTATTCTTATCCAGGCCTTTACAGAAACGCAATGGAGGAAGCACTGAACACAGGTGATATCCTATTATAAGTTTAATCTGTCCTATAATCATGTTCTGTCAATATTAAGACTGCTACCTGGGTAAGAAGAAAGGAATGAAGACTGGTCAGCTGGGAGAATGGCTAAGAGTTTATATTATAGGATAAACTGAAAACTTAGTATTTAATCATCTTATATATTTTGAATTTTTTTTTATGCAAATGATCACACCATTTCACAAAAGACTTGAAACCACTTAAAAGATGAAGAGGGCTGGGGAGAAAGCTTGGCAGTCTAAGTGTCCAACTGGCAAGCGCAAGGACCCAGGTTTGATCCCTGGTGCCACATGCCATACCAGCCCCTGAACTCAGGACATGGTATGCGGGCCCAAAACTGGGTGTGGTGGTGCATGCCTCTAATCCCAGCCCTGGGGAAGTTGAGACAGGAGGATCACTATGAGTCTGAAGTGCATAGTGAGACCCTGTATCAATAATAATTTAAAAAATCCACAAAGAATCAAATGTCAACCAATAAGAGGAAGGTTGGGAAAATACTGATAAAAGAGCAAGACCACATGGTAAAAAATTTATTTATTTATTTATTTATTTATTTATTTATTTATTTATTTATTTATTGCGGTACCAGGGATTGAACTTAGGAAGGACCTGCACTTGCCAAGCAGGAGCTTGCTCTACTGAGCTATCTCCCCAGCCCCAGTGAAAATATTAGAAAATAAAAGGATCTGTCTTCTTCCTATCCTCAAATTATGAGGGAGTAAAGTCACTTTGGAGAAAAAATATTCTGCATGGGCCAGGGAGATGGCTCAGTAGAAGAAGCGCTTGCCAGGCAAGCTCAAGGGTCTCAGTTCAATCCCCAGTTCCACACAAAAAAATAAAAAAAAAAAGAAATATTCTGCAGTTCTTGCTACAGCTGCTGTCTTCTAACATGATTATTGGTAGCGCGCTCCTGTGTGGAGGACATTACTGATAATTCACTTTATTCTCCCTAGTAAGCCAATTTAGTCTTTTCTATAAATAAATATAGCCTTCTGAAGTCGCCTTGCTTATTATCTTCTTATAATATTGAACTTTGTGATTTCAGCCACTCTTTCTCTTTTTTTCTCCCCTTCCTTTTTCTTTTTTAGCATCCAATTAAGTTTAGGCGACCAGGGATGTTCGAGCACACAGAGCTTCTAAATCTGCCACCAAGTGGACGACATTCACACATTCTCGGTCTCTGCAGAATAAACACCCAATGTGCAAATATAAAGCCAAGTGTCAGTTTCTGTAATGGCTTATTTCCTATCCTATTTCTTAGGGTATTGACCTCAAATAACCTGTGTAGCTCATTTTTTCCCCATTAAAATTAGCTTCTATTTTATTTTCTAAAAGAGAAAAATAAGAAGAAAATGAGGAAGAAAGAAAGTAACTTTCAATTATTCACCAGTTGGTCCAAAACTTTAAGACTGTACTTTTACGTATTTATTAATCATATGTTGTTAAAAGACATCTTATAATACAAATCCTAGTGTTATATTTCCATGGTGGGAAGTCCTAGTTTCTTGTGGCTAAATTCTCAGTGATATTTCAGAAGCTTCACTGTTGTTCATGGGAAATGAATTGAACTTTTACATAAAGTCTAAGTTGAAAGTTCAAATTATATTGCAACTCATCAAATTAGACTGCCTATCCATTATTTTTTGTTTCCCAGGAGTACTATTATAGTAAAATCTTATTTCTCAAGCTAATAAAAAGTACATTTGAAAATAGGCTTCAGCAATTTTACTGAAAATAATATCTAAAACAACCCTTAAAGTTCTTTTGTACAGTATTTATTTTTAATTTTTAAAAATATATTTAGTACAGGGTCTATAGGTCTCGCTATGCAGATCAGACTCTAGAGATCATCTTGTTTTCAGCCTCCCAAGCACTAGGATTAGAGGCACATGTCACCACACCCAGTCTAAGTATTTATTTTTCATTGTATAATTTTTTTGTATTTTTTTTTTAGGGAAAGGTCTACAGGCTGTTCAGAGTCTCACTACTAGATTGGACTTGTAGTGATCCGCCTGTTTACAGCCTCCCAAGAGCTGGGATTACAGGCATGTGCCATCACACCCAGTCTCAGTATTTATTTTAAAAATGCATACTGCTTATTTATTTATTTTTTTAATTTTAACTTTAATTTTTTGTGATACCAGGTATCAAACTCAGGACCTGCACTTGCCGGGCAAGCACTCATTCTGCTGAGCTATCTCCCCAGCTCCAAAATGCATACTGTTATACACATGTAGGTTTGTGTATTATTTTGAGTGCTATACTTTTACCTGTTTGTCATATGTAGCTTTGCATTTCTCTTACTATCCATTTCAATGATTATGTAAGATGCATACAGTTGATATATGTTGTTGGCTTGAGTGCTGAATGACATTGAGTATTTTTATTGCCTTTGTTTCCCCTTTTTTGTAAATATACAGGAAATAATCCCATGAACTTTAGAATGCACTCGGGTAATGCCAGTTTTTGCACATTGCAGTTTATATACAGTTTAAACTGCTTTTATGGCCCAGGTTATGATAAATTTTGATAAGTGTCCAAAGGGTACATAAAAATATGTGATTTGTGGAGTTGTAGAATGCAGTATTTTTGACATGTAATTAGTTTGGGTTGATTATTCTTGATATCCAGATCTTCTGCATTAGTACTGCTTAGTGCTATCTACTTGTTCAATTCTTACTTTTAAAGTTTTCTAAGGGCTGCAGATAAGTGGCAGAGTGCCTCATCTGGCAAGTACAAGGTCCTGCGTTCACTTCCCAGTACCAGGAGCCGGGGAGATGGCTCAGTGGAATAAGTGCTTCCTTGGCAAGTGCAAAGGCCTGAGTTCAATCTCCAGTTCTGCAAAAAGAAAAAAAAAAGTATGCTCACTTCCCAGTACCAAAAAGTACCCCCCAAACCCTTAAAAATAAAAAATAAAAATAATATAGGATGGGAAGGTGATGATAATTAAAAAAATAAAATTTTCTAATAGTCTGTCTCAACTACTTTTCTCTCATTCTTGGGGCAAAATACCTGACACCCAAAGTGCAGGAAGGAAAGGTTTTTTTAGCTCACAGTTAGTGGAGGTTTCCATCCATATTCAGTGGGCTGCAAGGCAGAGGGGCACATGGCAGAGGTCAGCAGCTCATGGCAGTGGAAAACAGCAAAGAGAACGAGCAAACCTCTCGCCCTTGCTTGTATTGTATTCAGGCTATCTGCCCTGGGCTGGACATAGCATCACACCCATAATCCTAGTACAGGATTATAAATTATAATTGGCAGCTTCCCCAATTACTACATGAAGCTTTGGGGAGACAACTAGACACCAACCATAGCATAGCCCATATTACAAAGTAAAAGATGTGAATTTATCATATTTTGTTTAATACATTATATCCAAAATAATATTATTTTAGTCTATAGTTGTTATAATTATTAATAAAAAGTCATATCTAATGTATAACTCATAACACTCACAATACATCGTAATGCAAGTGCTAAAGTCTGATCATAAATGTTTTCTCTAGAGAAGTAGACTCAAGATTATATCACCAACTACTATTATGGGATATTGGACTATATTAGGTTATTTTGCTGAATTCAAGTAGCTACAACCTGTAGACAGGTTTCAAGTATGTAAAGGTCCAAATATTGCTTGTAGAATCAGGCCCAGATCGCCCCAGTCAACTTTAAATGTTTTCAGTATCTGAATCAAGTGGTAAGCCAGAAAAACATTTTTTTTTTTTAAAAGAGGATTTTAAATGCAGATCGTTTCACTAGTGCTGATCATTGAGAAAGAAAAATGAAGGTTCTGCATTGAACATGTTTGACTGTTCAGCCAATTTTTTCTTTTAGCTTGATTTGATGATATAATCTTTTAAAAAATTTTTACTCATTTTAATGAGAAAAAAGGAATAGCAATGAAACAGTTTCAATACAGTTCAGTAGGACATTTACAATAATCAATATATGCAATGTTGTTGTCTTCATAGTGGTAATTCAGAGGACAAGATGCAGACATGATATCTTGTCTAAACAATATTAGTACAAACTTTGTTCTCATTGAACTAAGAGAAAGGTAGCTGTAGGGCCAGAGACATGGCTCAGTAGAATAAGTGCTTGCCTGGCAAGCACAAGGGTCTGAATTCAACCCCTGGTTCTGAAAAAAAAAAAAAAACAAAGCTGTATATCCTGACTTGTGTGTGTATTTCCTCTTCCCCCCTTTTCTTTTCACAACAAAACTGTGCGTTGTTTACACTTTTGTGGAGTTAGTAACACATGATACTAGGTTGCCTAGCAACCGATAGCAAACCTTAACCAGACAGGATGTTCATCTCAGAGTGAGGGAGCTTGTTGCTTTAGGCACTGAGCCAAGTCCCACCTTCATATATTTGATCAGTTTCCTAGCTTCTTGGCTTCTCACGTATCCCCCTTTTTTTGTTTTGTTTTTTTTTTGGAGATGGGTGCTCCACTGCAGCTAGAGAAGCTGTATTTGGAGAAGTCTTTAAAGGACCTTTTCATACTTAAAACCTGTCTACAGGTTGTAGCTACTTGAATTCAGCAAAATAACTCAATATAGTCCAAAGCTCCGTGATTGTAGTTGGCGATGGAATCTTGATCATGACAAAGAAGGGATTGTCGCTGGCCTCCATGCCAAGAGTGAATATGCTGCAGGCTCACGGGCAATTCCTCACGTCTCCAGCTGGGTCCTTCTCCAGGGCCTCCTCTTAGATGTATACTTGAACTTTTAAAAAAATTTTAAAATGGCTTCTTAAATTTATTTATTTTTAAAAAGAGAATAAAAATAGTAAAAAGAAAACCATTAGCAATGATGCAGCGTTTCACTAAACAAAGTGATCAAAGTGTCGTAATGGTTGTTGCTATTGCATATTGTTGTCTTCAGGTTAGTTGTTCAGATTACCAGACACAAGCATGGAAAACTGGTCCAAAAAATTGGTCCAAAAAGCTAAACTAGGGGCCAAGGAGATGGCTCAGTAGAATAAGCACTTGCCTGGCAAGCTCAAAGCACTTGCCTGAGTTCCATCCCCAGTTCTACCAAAAAGAAAAAAACAAAGCTAAACTAAAAAGAAGAAAAAAAAATGTAAGCATTTTTCCTTTCAATTTTTTTTTTTTTTAAACACAACACAAAGAAGGTGTTAAAACTGGTATCATAGCTCAATGGAATAAATTTTCCAGGTTTTGGAGAGATGAAGAGGGAGGTGTTCAGAGCCCTTCACCAGAACGCCCCAGCTGGATCACAGTGGTTTAAGGATGAGCTTTTTGGGCGTGGTTGGTTGATGACACCAGTCCAGCGGATCTTTCTCTGCACCAGGTCCCACTGGGCTCTCGGGTCTGCTTGGCTGATGAAGGACCACTTGGTGAGGAGCGCGGG
>PVKA01049256.1:0-13358 GCA_004027165.1 Ctenomys sociabilis | reverse complement strand
TGTTTTCTTTTTTGTTCTTTTCCCTGCAAGACACCAGCGTTGTCATGACCTGTCCAGTTTCCTCCCTTGGCTTGTTCTTGTTGCCTCCTGGCCTTGCCCAGCGTGTTCCTTTGTGCCTTTTGTGTCTTATAATTTGGTTCTCTTTTTTCCTTCACTTAATTGTTTGCTATATTGGTCTCTTCTGTTTTGTCATGGCCTGTTTGAGGACTGTGCCCTCTTGTCCTAATGTGGACTTAAAGCAATTTCTGCTCTTCTCTGCAGTAAACCTTTGTGTGAGGAACATGTTGCTCTGATTATTCCAGGAACTGTTTTTGTCCTTTTGTGCTTTAGATTTTCGTCCTGGGCCAGGAGCTCTTATGCCCTGGATCTCTTATATATGAACAGGCCTAGTGTTGGTACAAGAAAGTGATACTGGGTTTCTCACACTGCTGTCCCTGACCTCAGTGACATTGTTTCTCAGGTCTGCAGCCAGGGCTCTGAGTGGGTGGGACCTCCAAGGGGACAGCCCTCTTCTGTGTCACATCTCAGTCATATTAAATGGATATAGGCCCTTGCTATCATTTGGATCTGAAATGTTACTCCAAGTCCATATGGTAAAGGCTCAACCATCTCGCCTCACACACCTGGGAGGTGGAGGAGCTTTAGGAGGTGGGGCCCACTGGGAGGAAGTGAGGTCAATGGAGACATGCCTTCGGAAGGCGCGGCTGGACCGCAGCCCTGCCGTTTCAGGAACAGGCTCCTCTCTCATGTGCTCCCACCTTGACACATTGCCTCGCCGGTCTTGAGACAAAGGTCTCACTGCCTGTGAACTGAAACCTCGCTCACTGGGATCCCAAATAAATCTTTCCTGCATATTTGTTGACTATATGGTGATATTTGTCATAATGGTGGAAAAGTGACTTACATGTCCTGCAGGACATCTGGGCCACACTTTGTCCTTCTGAGACATGAGACTTGAGGATGTACACTGGCCAACAGCAGTGTTCTCAGGTGAGGGGCACGGGAGCAGTTAGCCTGTACATCTGTATGCCAGGCTGGTTGGCCCCTCAAAGGACTGTACATCAATAATGAAAGTTATTGATAAAGCACAGGAACTTGACTGGCTGTGGATATGTCTTTTGAGTCATCCCTACAGCTTTGTGCAGAGCAGCAGTGTGTGTGGGTCAGCGTGTCCCTGAAAGTGCTGCTAGCCCCAGTGGTGCTCTCTGCATAAATGGCGAAAAGGCTCTTTTTCTTTCCACATGGGGGAAAACTTGACTGAAAACTAACTGGTTAGAGCTAGTCATCTGTGTGCTTGCTAGAAAAGTTGATGCTAAGTACTCAGGGCTATAGCAGAAAGCACCCCAACCCCTACCTAGAAAGCTTGCTTTCTCCTGGCTGTGCTCTCCTGGGCTCACTGGCTTTTTTTTTTCCTCATCAGGTCAATAAATACCTACCTGTGAAAAAAATTCAAGTTGCATACTAAAACTAGAGGAAAGGGTAAAGCTATCCTACATTTCCGCATTCCGGTGGTGATGCCTTTGCAGCTCCCTCCCTTGTCCCTGCACAAGTCCCTGTTTTCACCCCCATCCAGCTTGCTCCTTGCACCATCTCAGGATGGTGACTTTCTCTGGAGCAGGTTGAGTCCTCCAAACCCTAAAAACTCAGTCATGATGACCTCATCCTCAGCCAGGGGTTGATAGCCCAGGGGCAGGTTTATGTATTTGCAAACCATATTCTTCTTCTCTGAGTCCTGAGGTTTCTTTACTACTGCATGCTCCATAAGGCGCACAAGTTTAGGTTTCAGTTTGCTACTGCTGTGTGATCATGAGCCACCTAGTGCCTCTTTCTCTATGTACAGGGAAGACATTAAACCAAAATGCCACTGTCAGCGAAAGCAAGCATGGAAAGCCAAGACAGACCGGATTGGGAAACAGAGATCAGACTGTGGGCTGGGTTTGTGCTTGATGGTGATGGAGTCTGGAGGGTGCTGGCAGGAGCAGATAGGAGGGAGGCAGATGGGGGAGAGAGGTTAGGGAGACAGCATCATATGGGGATAGAGCACTGTGCTAAAGACAGGAAGGAGGTCAGTGACCTCAAGCAGAAGCCATCCCTGAGGATAGCAGTGGCTGGGGCCTGGCCAGGGACCTCCTCTCTGTGGCCTCAAACCCCTTCCTCTTTTTCTGTGTTTCCATTGCCTCTTCACTAAATGCTCCAACTTACTTATTCCCATGGACTCGATGAGTGAGATTCTGCCCTGCACAGATGTCCAGGTGGCCTCAGTGCTAGTCACTGGAGGGTGGGGCTGGGACAGCAGGGCACAAGGCAGTCATCAGGCTGGCTCAGCCATCACTCTGGGATGAAGGCAGGCGGCTGGGTAGCTATTTCTTGGTAAGCATTTTGGGCAGAAAATGTTATTTGCTGCGTTGGAAATGACCACCTTCAGTTCAAGTGAGGCAGAGGAGGGCATCCTGATGCCCAGCAGGAAACCATGTTCATCTTGTCGGCCCATGGGAAGGTGCAGCCTTGATGTGTCAGCTGCTTCCACACCTGGTTCAGCCTAAGGCAGCCGTACAGAAGGGCTGCCACTAGGGGCAGGGCTGTCTGTGCTCATTGGGAAACACAGCAGAGCCAGTGTCCTTGGAGCAATATCACCCTCTGGAATTTGTTCAGTTTTAGTGACATACTAAATTAGGACTATTTCCTAGAGAGCATTATCCTAGAAACCAAGAGGGCTCTCCTAAATCAGAACATGGGTGGATAAATGACAGTTTTTCTGGGACAATATGTAGACCAAATGAGCTTTACCTGGATGTTGCCATAGGTGATTGGACGGGAGGAAGGGGATGGAAAACATCATTGTCATCAGCACAGAAGCCCAGAAGCAACGTGTGAACTCGGTGAGAGAGGTGGGGAGCTCTCCGGTAGCAGGAGTGATGAACGTGCTCTGGGGGCAGTGAGATCCTGGGCATGCTATGAGCTTCCCAAGAAGCTCTCAGAGTTGCCTGGGTTGGGGGATAGGATGATAAGAGGGTGGAGAAATAAAAGAGACAGAAAGCTGGGGTCAGGTGGAGCCCTCCTCAGGCTAGAAGGAAAGGAACTGGTCAAGGCCTGCTGAACATTTTATACACTTAGGAGGTTGGAGGTTGGTTCAACTTCAACCTCTCTGCCTAGCAACTTGTTTGAGAGCCGGAAGAGCTTGTTTACTTGGCTGTCCTTGAGCTCTTCCTGTTGTAGGGTCAGATTTGTGTTAACCCACATGCATGATGATCTTCAGCTTCAGCTGCTCTGCACATGTGCACACAGGGAAAAGCAGGACACAGGAGGTCTCCAGGCATGTTGGAGGACAAGAACTTAAGTGAATAGTGCTGGAGCAAGGAGAGAAGTAAGGAAAAGGCCTGCAGCGTGTGGCCATCAGGAATCTCATGCAGTTTGGAAAGCCATCCTTATATTTCAAGGTGAAAGATTTATACGATCTGAAGAGAAACCAAGGCTTCTTCCTGGTGTCCTTCAGGGATTGCCATTAGAAAACAGTCAAGAGGGCTGATGAAATAGCTCAGCAGACTAAGCGCCTGCTTAGGCAAGCTCAGGGACAGGGGTTTGATCCCTGGCACCACGTGCCTTGCCAACCCTGCTCCCGGGCACTGAACCAGCCACCAAGACCAGGTGTGGTGGCGAACACCTGTAATCCCAGTGCTGGGGAGGCTGAGAACAGGAGGATCACTATGAGTCTGAGCTGGGTAGTGAGTTCCTATACCCAATACATAAAAAGAAAAAAGAAAACAAGCAAGAGCCATCACAGGGGATGATCTTTATAACATGGGGCATAAAAAGTTTTCACAACTAAAAACTAAAATCGGGGTATGGGCTGTAGGCCTGGGGTAACACCGAAGAAATCGGCCTGACCAAGACTGAAAGGAATGCTTTTCCACCTTTGCGCACTCAGTCTCAGAGCCCATGTGGTTGTTAAGCCTGGACTGAGGGACTGGACAGCATGGACTCTGGGGTAGAAAAAAGTTAATGACAACAAGCAAGCAGACCATTGGGATATCAAGTAAGGGGAGTGTGCTTCCCGAGTGCTGCTGTCTGAAGGGCTCCAGCTTGTCAGCACGGATGGCACGCCACTTGTGATAAGGCTGTTCTTGCAACCCAGTTTTATGCTTTCCTCCAGAGCCTCACCATCTCCTCTGAATGCTTTCTGTGCATCATGGTATACTAAAACAAATTTTTCTTGTGAACTGATGGAGATAAGGCCTAAAGGCTCTGTTCCTGCGCTTTGGAATCTGTTGAAGCCAGCCTGTCAGTAGAGTCACACCTCCAGAATTCATAGTCAGTGCTTGCACTGTGCTGCATTCACTGTTCTGGTATTCAGGTTTGACTTCCAGAAAAGGAGCTTGATGTTTTCAAGGTGCTCTGAGAACAGAGGAATGAATGACATCTTCAGATGTTGGTGCCAGGTCACTACCAGACTTTCCTTGAAAGTTGCTAACCAGACCTTTGAATGATTTAGTCTAACTTGTCTACTTCATGCTTTTTCTTTTTCTTTTTTGTACCCAGGATCAAACTCAGGACCTTGTGTTTGCCAAGCAGGCCCTTAAACCCTTGAACTATCTCCTTGGCTCTCTACTTCATATTTTTTAGCCTGGAACAGCACATGTAAGAAGTTGTTGTGCTTCAGAATGAAGGTTGTTGACTGTATTGCCGAGGGAAGCAGAGATAGGCTTGTTTCATGCCAGGCAAAGCTTTGGCTATTAGGTGCCCACATTTCTTCTGAGAGTTGTGTTGCAGCAGGAAGGCACAGCTTTGCTGATAGGAATTCTTGGTGAATCATAGACTTAGGATCTGATTAGTCCTCTGTCTAGTTTATAGAAAGTACAAAGGATAAGGGACATATTACACAACCCTACCAGGGTGTGGTCATCCAGATTTAAAATATAGAAAATAGGGAAATTCTAAAGGACAACACATTTCGTAATAAATAAATGACAAGGAGAAAGACAGAGGGAAATGTTGGAGACTTGTAAGAAACATTGCATTGTGCTGTGTTCAAATTAAAATAAACGTATCTGTTTAAGTATTTATCATTTATTTTTCTTCATAGTAAAAGCACTCAACCCCCTGTTTTCTAGCTCTTTGAAAATACCCAATACTCTGTCTTTGCATGTTTGCACCCTGTTGTGCAGTAGGACACCAGGGCATAGCTTGGTGCCTATAATCAAGCTTTCTCCATCCCTTCCTTGACTTAGCCTCTGGTGTCCACCACTTACTGTCACCTCCCTTGAGTTCCACTTTTTATGATTCTTCTTGGAATGAGATTGTGTGGTACTTATCTTTCTACCCCTGGCTTATTTCACTTCAAACCATGACCTTCAGTTCCATCCATGTTGCTGCATTTGACAGGCTCTCTTCCTTTTTATGGCTGAGCATATATTGTGTATATATACTACTTTTTTTTTTTTAACCCATCCCTCAGTAGATGTACACTTACTTTGCTTCTGTTTCTTGGTAGTTGTGAACAGCGCTGCAAACAACATGGGCCTGGAAATGCCTCTGACATACTGATGTCATTTCCTTTGGGTATATACCAAGCAACAAGATTGCTAGATCGTGGGAGAATTCTATTTTAATTTTTTATCGCATCACTGCTAGCTCTATTGCTTGCTGGGGGTTATGCATTTGGAGTATTTGTGATCCTCTGCCTGAGGTTTTCATTTTGTCCCCAAGATTAAACATGACAGACAGAAGTCTGGGAGAGAATATAGGGCCTGGAGAGCTAGTGCCCTGGTGTTGGATCTCAGCCTGTGATGGATCAGAAAATACTCCAGATTCCTGTCTCTGCCCCTAGGGTAGGGAGGTGCCTCAGTGTCTTCCAGAGTTGTGTAGAGGGGCTGAACTCCCCAGCCCAGTATAACACTCTCTTTTGGTTTCCATCCTTCCCTGCTCGCATTGCTGGGCCCCTGCTAGGTTTGCTAGGATCACCTCCAAGATGAACTATTAAAATCATTGTCTGAGAGGTTTTTTTGGGAGGTAAGGGGAATCAAACCTAAGGCAGGGACAGAGCAGTCCAGTGCAGTGCATGAGCTTCGTCAGCACCCTGATTCAAACTAGCCTTTGAGTGTGCTGGAGAAATATGAACATCCACAGGTACGAGAGAGTATTAAAGAATTGCTGTTAAATTTTTAGGTGTAATCATTATTTCATACCTAAAATAAAAATGTGGTTTATATCAATAATGCTAATTCTGAAGTATTTACAATTAATATATGCTGAGGGATTTACAAGTGAATATCATTATGATATCTGAGAGTTGCTTTGAAATCATTTAGTGGTTCTGGAGGGGTCCCAGGGAAAGAGACTCAGCAAAATAAAATGGGCAAAATTTCAAAGAATGTTGGATCTGAATTCTGGGAACAGGGGGTTTCATTACAGTGTTTTGTCTACTTTTGTGACATGTTCCAATTTTTCCATAGTAAAATGTTAAAAGTAAACAAGAAGCATATGGGTACCCTTCTGATCCCCCTCTGAGGTGACATGAAATGACTCTTCTGAGGCCTGGCACCACGACATGCCAGCTTTGCCTTAGATGGGTCAGGAGCTCAGCGGGCAACCTCTGAGCATTTCAGTTCCTGGCTCTTCTCTTGCTTGGAATCCTCACTTTACACACTGAGCCTACCCAGTATGAGTACAGACTAGAGCTGTTGACATCACCCAGATCTGCTTCCCCTGAAATCCTAAATTCTGAAATTGTCATATTTCTTTGGTACTCTTGTAGCTGTTACCTCATCAGTACCCACCCCCACACATTCATAACCTCAGATCTCTGTTCTATGCTAGAACTGTGGGGCTGACAGCTTGGACCCCAGCAGTGGGTCAGGTTGTGGGACTTCTGTGGAGACTGAGCCACAACCTTAGTGGGATATTAATAGGCTATGGTGACTTTGACCTTGGTCAAACACCCCTAGGGTGTGGCAGTGAGGGATCAGCAAAAAGTGGAAATGCTGCTGTGGCTCCGAGAGGAGGAATGGAAACCTTGATCAGTGGAGGACTCGGAAGGATAAGAGGGAGAGAAGGTTAAAGGACAGTAACCAAGCAACCTGGGATTTTCCAAAGGGAAACTGGTGTTTAACCAGGAAACTGAGTCAGAAGCCAAGTTATGCATGCTGAACATTGAGGCCAAGTATAAGCTGGGTCTACTGCCCAAGGGTGACCACAGGTATTCAGACTTCTGCCAGCAAGAGGAATGGCAGAGCTCAGCTCCAGGTGGGGCTGGTTCCAGATGGGTTTGGTAGGTGAGGGTGGAGAATCCAGGGGCTGAAGAACTGTCTGTTGTCTTGTTTAGTGAGAGGTCTCTCTCTGTACACATCCAGGAACTGGGTTCCTTTCATCCAGTTGCTGCTTCCTGCTGTGCAGAGCAGACCCTCTCCCTCTGTGGAATAGGACCCTTATGGAGACCTTAACTCTCCTGCCATGCCTAGTTTATAAACATATATTCTTGCTGTCACTATGACATTGTCCTTTTGGTTTTTAAAATATTGGCTTCCAACCTGATTGAATGAAAGGCAGTATGGGCAGAGACAGGCTCCTGGCCCTGGTGGTAGAGAAAGGACTAAGATCTAGCACTGAGGTCTGAGGGGACAGGTGGGGAAGTGAGATTTCTGGGGTGTGTATGGCTCCTACAAAAGACCTTGCTTTTGTTTCCTAGCTTCTGTGTGCTTCTGGTCCTTTTTGATGTGGTGGAGGAAAACTTGGGGTATGAGGCATTGGACTATGGTCCTTGCAGTAGTGTCTCTCTCTGGTTCTACCAGTGGTATATAATTGCATTCTCTTCTTCCCAGGCAGTATCCTATTGCTAACCCTTGGAGCCACCTGAAAGCTCCATGTCTCCCCTCATGTTGCGCCTCCAACTTGCACATTTTGTTCAGTCAACACAAATCACTTTCTGTCTCTGTGATAAAGTACCTAAGAGCAGTCAGCTCAAGGGAGAAAAGATAAATGGTTCAGGTTTCAGTTCATGTTGGTTGGCCCAGTTAGATATGCCACCAGGAAGTATATCATGGTTGAAGAACAGATCAAAGAGACCTGCGCATCTCATGGTGGCCAGGAAGAGAAAAGAGAAAGGAGGAAGGGGATACCAGCAGCATACCCCCAGTGACCTACTTCTTCTAACTAGGCCAGAGTTTCACAACTTCCCAATAGTCATGAAGCTATAAATTCATCAATAGATAAGGTCAGAGTTCTCAGCATCCAGTCTTCCTATCAGGTCCCCAATTATGAATACTGCTACTTGGGGTCTGAGCCTTCAATATGTGATCTTTCTAGGAATACTTGAGATCCAAAGCATAACTAATACTAACAGGGCAATTCAGTTCTAAGTACATCCAATATATTCATTGACTTAATCCTTCTGACAACCACATTGGATGGATGTGCTATGTATTGTCCCGGTCACTTAGCTTACCAGTTGGTAGACCTCAGATTGAACCTGTGTTACTTGGCTCAGTTATCACAAGTTGCTGTTCTACCTGCAAAGATTCTTTGCCCTCTCCTGATAGTGGTGTGGACAGGGTTGTATGGCAAGAGAGGAGTTGGTGGGACAGGAGCAGTTTTGGTGTCCTGGTAAGTCCACTGTGGCTATGCTGTGGATATGAGATAGTGTCAGATTTACAGACGTGAGTCACCTTTGCTTCTAGGTGGGAAGGAGAGTTTTGCTCACCTTGTTTTTCAGGCAGCTTAGTTTGCTGAGAGACCAGGGTCTTTTCCTGAAAGCTGTGTCCAAGGATGGACATCTTAGGGAGGCTTCTCCTTTCTTTCTTGCCTGACCAGATCTAATGCAGAGCAGCTCCCTTCCATATACCCTAACCCAAACCTCTCTCTAGTACTTTTTACTACTTCATGCTGTCTCAAGCCATGGAGTAGACTGACATCTGTCGTTTCTTCAGTCAGGAGCTGCCATGAACTGATAAGAAAATCTTGTAACTGTGTTAATATTGTACATGTACGGATTCAGCCTCTGGATAAGCCACTGATCCTCTGTTATTTCCCAGATTGGCTTCTTTCATGACTCAGAGTGGTGCTTTCAGACCCTTAACATCCCTGAGACCTGTGGCATCAGTTTGAGCTACTTTTCCTTCCTCTTTGCTTTCAGTTTCTCTCTTACTATGCTTAATCAAGTGGGTGCCATTTTTAAATACCTCCCATTGACTCTCCCCTCAGATATTCCTCATCTCTTTTCTTGATTGCTAGACTTTTAAAAAGCATATCTAATCTATTCTCTCATTGTATGCACTGTTGGCCTAGTGTAATCTGCTTTCCACCCTATTGGAACTACTTTATAATGTCTTCCCTAAAGATGAACATATCGGCCACTTTTCTTTGTTTGGTAGCTTTTCTCTGTTATACATGTTGACCGTTTCCTTCTTGAAATGGCCCTTGGTATGCCATGATGCTGGTTAAACTATGAACTCTCTGCCCTCTCTCTATCCATCTCTTTAAAATCTGGGACCCCTAGGAGTTTACTACTGGTCCTCCTTTCTTGTAACTGTTGACTCTGTGGGTGATGTTGTCTTTGTTATGGCAACCTATTTAATCACTTACTGATAATCCCCAAATCTTTATTTCTGTCTCCTGCCATTTCCCTTAAGCTTTAGACTGCCTCCCTGGACATCTCTACTTGACCATTCAATGCACACCTCAATTTGGTGTTCAAAATTGCACTTTTATTTTGAAAATCCAAATCTTCCTGTCACTGAAGTTGTTAGAAATGATAAAACTGACCTTCTTTGTTGGGTTAAGAGCTCTGAGATTGATTGTCCAATCTTCTGTCCTGGCTTCTGTCCTGAGTATCTGGGTAGGTACTCTTAACTTCTCTGTGTCTCAGTTTCTGGAAAGCAAATACACCTGTCTTAAAGATTCAGTGAAGGGGATCTAAATTTATTATAGTAAAAAAATATTGTCATTAATCTGCTTCAAAATACTCTCCTTCCTCTCCGACATGTATCCTATTATTCTTGCCACTTTTGGAGTCATTTCTGAAGTCCTTTTTTGTGAGTGACTTCAGTTGTACCACTGTAGCTGCCTTGATGTCCTGAATCAGTCTGAGACATTTACTTTTATGGTTATTTGGAGTTGGGGGAAGATGAAGAAATTTCATGGTGCCAGGCTCAGTATATAAGGTGGATGAGGACACAGCATAATGTTTTTATTTGGTAGAAGTTGCTGTAACATTTGGAATCAATTCAGAACATCAAGGCATCTACAAAAACAATCAAGGAAGAGGGCTTCAAAAAGTGAATGATGAGATAAGTGTTTCAAAACATGGAGGTGTGAGATTTGAGGGGGATGGCAATGTGTGTTTTACAGTAATAATTTAAAATTTTAAAATTGAAACAGTCACCTTATGTTACTATACCAACTTCTACCAAACAACATTGCTATCATTTGGGTTTGAAATGTCCCCCAAAGCTCATTATGTTGAAGGCTTGATTACCAGCCCATGGGCTTTTGAAGTGACTGGATATGAGGACACTAATTTCATGAGTGAATTAATCCATTGATGAGATCATAATTTGATGGCACTGTTGGGAAATGATGGAATGGAACACAGTGGCTCATGGGGTATGACCTTGGGGTCTATGTCTGGTCCCTGGCCCCTTCTTCTCTGTCTCTGCTTTCTGGCTGCAATGAGATGAGTCCCTTTGTTCTGCCAGACCCTACTGCTGCTATGTTTTTGGCCCACCATGAGCCAAAGTGGTGGGGCCGGGCAATCAGGGACAGAAACCTCTGAGGCAGTAAGTCAAAGTAAGTCTTTCCTCTTTTAAGTTGACTTCTTAATGTATTTTGTCACAAGAACAGAGAGCTGACTGATAGAGTCATGTTTGCTCACTGTTGCCACCATTCTATTTAGCATTCATTCAGAATTTCTGTTCTCAGTGTTGCACGTGGCATTCCTGGCTGCTCAGCCACATATCTCCAGGGCCTGCCTTCTGTAGTGTTTTCCTCTCATGTGCTCGGAGGTCTGCGGATCCCACTCTGTCCTGTTGGTGCCCCATTGCTTATTGCTTGTGTTGCCACCTCTCCCACCTGTGTTGTTTCCCTCCATGTTGTCTTCTGCTCTGCTGCTAAAGGGATCTTCCTAAAGCACAGATTTGACTGTTTCACTTCTAAAAATTCTTCCATGAGGATAAACCTATACTGTTTCCTGTGACTGCCAAACTCTCCCTGCATCTGCCAGTGTTGCTTTGGCCAGATATAACTGTATGCAGTTCCCAGACTCCTCCCTGGTGGGATTCTGCCTGTGTTGTTCCCTCTACCACAGTATGTGTCCTCCATTTCCCTGTGTTGCCTACCTGGTGGTTTATCTTCTGGCTCTTCAAGACTATGGAGATATTACCTGCTGCTTTGGGATTTTTGCCTCAGTTTCTGTCCTGCCTCCTTCAAGATTGAGAAAACTAGTTGTAGCCTCAGTGTTTGCACAGCATCTCATAGATACCTTGCCTCTCATGATCAGGGACCCTGTATCTCTGTCCCTGGTTCTTTATATTGGAGGCATCAGGAAGGAATTTACAACTACATATCAGTATTTTACTCAATATTTGATTCATTAAAACAATAAATAGAAAAACTTATTCTACTTCACATATCTGCAAACAGCTTATACTGTAAATTCATTTGTAAATCTAGTCATGTAAAAGTGAGATGCCCTCAATTCATTTGCTTTTTGAACAGTGTTCAGCTTTTAAGTTTCAATTCCTCAAATAGTTAACACCATTTATAGTTTGGATTTCCATTAAACATTTTAAAGTATGGTCACAAGTTTCATGGATATGAATCTCGTAGGTAAGTCTTCTTAAAAAAAGTAGACAAAATATCCATATACAGAAAAGCCCAAAAAGTTTGTTCCTATCGGTAAACCTTACTGTGATTACTATACCCAATTTAGAGGCTTTGACCTGGACATGTAAGCTATTATTCCATCCCACAGTTCCAAATAACTCTATTACCCAAGGGAACACAGTGGTCATTTCGCACCAGCTGCACTTAGCCCACACATTACTGAGAACCAAAATGTAGCCAGGCTCCAGGTTACTGTTGGGAACTTGAACTTGGACTCCAAGAGAATGCGCCTTCAAGGTGATTCTCTCTGAGCTGGTGTTTGTTCAGATTTTTGTCTAGGAGTTGTCATAACAACAGTCAACAGGACTTTGCTACTCTGGTGTTTTTGGTGGGATCCTGTTCTACTTTGTATTGATTTTTTTTTTTTTTTAATCAGACTGGACCCTTTCCATGAAGTAACATATCTTTAAAATTTCAGGGACTTGATATGTTCTTGGATTCTAGTTCTGTTTTCCAGGATTTTGTTAAGTTTCTTTCCTCTCTGCCCAGTTATTGCTCTGTAATGTGTGTTTGCTCTAAATCCATGCTTGCTGATGGGATTTTAAGTGATTTATTCAGGTTGCAGTGATACCCATTAGGACACAGGTAATCATTTATGTCTGTAAGCTTCATGATCCCGTTGTTTACCACTGTGTGGCTGTGTGGTTGGCTATTCGTCACTATTCTCCCAGTCCAGAGAGCTGTTGGTGCACATGCTAGATACTCAGTACATGTCTGCTTAGTAAATGATGCCTATTTCCTTGAGTGGATCTGGGTCTCATTAAGGATTGGATTTCTCTGTTGTTTCACTGTAACCCTGTACAGGCTAAGCCTAGATCACAGTAACTATGCATTGTACACACACATGGAGACAGGAACAAGAAGAAATCGCTGTTGCTAACAGATGAGCTTATTAAAACAGTTGAACAGAGGTTTATTTCCTAGATCTTGTATTGATCCAATATTCCTGCATCTCATGGGATTTTCCTCCTGCTGCCTCCTTGGGAGCCTCTTCTCCTGATTACATCTTACTGACTCCTGCCTCAGAGCAGGATGGAGTTCATAGATGAAGTCTTGACCTGTCATCCCACAAGTGAGCCTTTTTATAAATTTTCTTCTACTGTTTGTCTTGGAAGAAATACCAGAGGCCCAGGGTCTGGCCTCCCAAGTGCCTGTCTGAGGGCCAGATGAGGTGAGACACAGGGTAGAAGCTCACAAGGGGCTGGGCAGGTCAGCTTCCCTCTTTCTTCCCTCCTGTGATCTGTTCTGAGGTGCGGCTGGTTCTTAACAATATTCTGAGGAAATCCTAGCTGGTGAATACATTTGCCTACTGGCTTGGCTTCTTTAAAACTGACTGGCTCAGTCACACTACATCATCACACATACAGTCCTGAGTATCATCTTTCGTGGTATACTAGTCAGCTTTCTGGTCATTGGGACGTCCCCGACATCTACAGCTTAAGGGAAGGAAGGCTAATTTTTTAAGTTTTTTTTTTTTTTTTTTTTTT
>PVKA01049255.1:0-13354 GCA_004027165.1 Ctenomys sociabilis | reverse complement strand
AGCTCACTTTGTAGCTCAGGCTGGTCTCGAACTCACAACAATCCTCCTGCCTCAGCCTCCCGAGTACTGGGATTACAGGTATGCGCCACCATGCCCAGCTGGTTTAACTCTTTTTTAAGACAAGTTTTTACTTTGTATTGCAGGCTTGCCTTGGACTCACTGTGTATATAGAAAGACTTTGTTTCAAAAAATCAAAAAAAAGTGCCCATTTTTCTTGGCATTGTTTCCTTTGCCCATTAGCACGCTTAACCTGTGAGTCATGGTTACTTTATATTCCTGGCCCAGTCATTTCACCATCTCTCCTGCTTCTGAGTCTGGGTGTAATTCTGCGGCTTGTTCTGTTTCTTCAAACTGAGTTTATACAAAAGAGGCATGGGGCACTTTGGTAGGTAGAAGTGAAAGCACTCAATCTCTTGGTAGGCAGCATGTGGGGGGTGGAGCGTGGAGGGGTGCGTGTATGCATGCATGTGTGCCTGGGCTGTTTCTCCCGCAGCCTAGGCCCTGTCACTGAAAGCCTGTGGGCTTTGTGGTGTGGGGCTGCATGTATGGCCCCCTGGGGCGGGGTCTCTTGGGGACCTGTTGCTGCTTCTCTCAGGCAGTTAGGTGAAAGGGTGGGGCAGCGGAGGGGCAGGAGGGGGCTTCCTTTCTTGAGGGCAGTGGCTCATTTCCCAAGGACCGAGGCCTGGCAAGGGCTCCCTCTTGCCCTACCCTGCTGGAAGGACCCTGTGATGAAGATGGTGCCACACTGTGAGCCTGTGCGAGGTGCAGGGCTACCTGATAGGTAGCCACACCTATGCTTGTGGCCAACAACCAGTTGCCAGTGTCAGTTCAGTGCTCAGCAGGAGGGGCAGGAACTGGTTCTGCTGGTTTTCTAGTGGGCACCTTTCTTTCTAGTATGTCTCTCTCCTCTAGTTCAGGTTGGGGAAGCTGTGTTGCCTTTTGCAGTTTGGTCAGCTTTTAAATTTTTTGATTTGTTTTTGTTTTTGGTGGAACTAGGGATTGAACTCAGGCCCTTGTGCTTGCCAGGGAAGCGCTTATTCCTCTGAGCTATCTCCCCAGCCCCTTTTTTAGTTTTTTGAGGCAGGGTTTCATTATGTAGTTCCTGCTAGCTTTAAACTCACTTTGTAGCCCAGTCTGGCCTTGAACTCATGGTGATCCTCCTGCCTCAGCCTCCCAAGTGCTGGGATTATAGGCATGTAACACCATGCCTAGCTGTTCAGTTGTGCTAGCCAGGACAGAGTGATTCCTTAGATCCAGACTGGAAACCAGATGTCCCCAGATATGCTGTTTGAACACACAGTTGCCACATAGTTAGTCTGTTACCATGTGTTTAGTGTTCATTCATGAAGGAGAGATGCTCCCTGAAGACTCCTTTCCATCTAGGTTCCCCTTATCTTAGGGCTTGTTTATTAGGTGTTTCATTTTGTAACAGCCTCATTGGAATGCAGTTCATTTACCAAATAATTCACCATTTAAAGCACAAAGCTAGGTGGTTCTCATGTATTACGATGGCATCCCGGCAGCTTCTGAGCACTTTCAAACTCAGAAACCCTAGCCCGTCCATGCACAGTGCCAGAGCCCACTGTATTGTCAGTGACCCCCCACCCCATGGGTCGACTGCCGGGGCATCGCATGTGCCATGGAGTTGTAGACTCTCGCCTTTTCTGATCCCCACCCTTTCTTCAGCACAAGGATAACAACATCGACTGTGTTGCAGCACACCTTCATGCTTGCTTGCTTTTTTTGCTTACTGCTCCAGCACTGGGTGATGGGAGAACCCACATTCTCTTCATACGATCGATTGTATGACTGGAACATTTGCATTGATTGCGTCTCCCTTGGGCCCTGGTGAGGAATGCTGGTTGAACACTGAGGGGCTTCCTGGGTCTGGTGCCTGCTGAATGCTTGGAAAACCAGCCAGGCAGTCTGCTGATGTGGTGGCACTGTCGGTCCCCACAGCAGTGTATGAGGAAGGCTGTGGTTCCTGGACCTCCTGTGTTGCTGTGCTCTGTGGTGACGGCCATCCGTGGTGGATGGGACATTGTCACTGTCGTTTAGATCTGCTTTTCTCCAATTACTTTCACATGCTTTTGAGGCCTATCTTTATCACCTTTCTGGACCAGTTGTTTTGGTGGTCATCCTTCTCTTCCTTCTCATTTGTTTATAGGCCTTGAATTTTTCCTGTGTGCTCATTTCCTCTGTCCCTTCATCTTCCCTCACCTGTCACACACACTCAGTGCTGGCACCTGTCTGTATCCTGTGAGTTTTGTAAGACGCAGGGCAGTGGGCCAACTTGCATCCTGTGCCACTGTGATGCCAGCCCTGGCACTACCTTTCCTCCTGCTCTGTCACTGCTGGTGACAGGGCTCAGCTGTTACAGTAGTGTTCCTTCACCAACATCCACTCAGTGGCTGCATCGAATGTGACTTCTGGAGAAGTGCCTGCTCCCTGCAGCTGCTGCCTAAGCCCTGGCTTCTCCACTCTGTCAGACCCAGGAGTCTACCTTGGCTTGTCCGCCCCCCATCATTCAGCAAGTGCAGATTGGCTATTCAGTCTGTGCCAGCTTTCTTGTGCTGGGTGGGGTCCCTGCCCTCCTGGAGCTGATACCTGGGGGGGAAGTGCAGCAGTAGCTCGCTGTGCCCCAGTCTCCTGGCCTGGTAGTATCTGGGCCGACAGTGAGCTGCTCTGAGGTCGCTCTTGACCAAGTCCTGGTCTGTTAGGAGGAACAGGCTCAGCACTGGGGCCAGCAGCGAGGTTCGTGAGGTTGAGACACTGCAGTGGAATGGGGTGACAGGGCCTGGTCCTATAGGATGCTGTGAAGTCCCAGAGGAGCCACTGAGGAGTCGGCCTGTGCAGCAGATGTATCTGTATATTTTATTATTTCCTTTAGGGTTTTGATATAGAGTCTCACTATGTATATGTAACCCAGGTAGGCCTCAAATTTACAGCGATCCTTCTGCCTCAGCCTTCCAAATGCTAGGATTCCATGTGTTTTACCATGTGCAGCACAAATGTGTGTTTCTTTTCTTTTTTTTTTTTTTTTTTTTTTTTTTTTTTTTTTTTTTTTTTTTTTTTTTTTTTTTTTGTCTTTTTTTGAGACGGTTTCACTATGCAGTTCAGGCTGGCCTTAAGCTCACTTTGTAGCTCAGGCTGGTCTAGAACTTACAACAATCCTGAGTGTTGGGATTACAGGCCTGTGCCACCACGCCCGGCTACAAACGTGTGTTTCTAAAGGAAATGCCTGGCCTCTATGGTCCTGTGAGGTCAGAGTGGCCTCAGAGATGGACAGGAGGCAGTTGCAGTAGTGGCCAGGGTAGCTTAGTGCAGGGTGACAGCCATAGCGTCCACAGATTTTACTGAGTAGATAGATGCTGAGCATGTCCTCTGACCTTGTGGTGTGTGGTTAGTGTCTGGTGTTTCAGTGCCCTGGTGCTGCATTGGGAATCACTGGGAGCTTAGTGAATTTAGTTTCCTCTGAGCAAACTGAGTTCAGCTGGGTGGCTCTTCCACCGGTGCCCCAGGCTGGGTCATTCAGTTGACTGCATTTGCTTGGGTCCTGGCTTAGGACTGGAACGCTTCTGTTCCAGGTCTGTCTGTCTCTATGTGACCTTTGGGTTTAGCTGCCAGTTGGCTCCTGTCCCAGGATGTTGCCTTTACTGCCCTTTGATTGGTCACAGCCATTCTAGAAGCTGCCCAGACTTCCTGGGGAGGAGAAATCAGCTCTGCCTGGACTCAAGGAGCTGTTCTTTCCTCCAGGGCTGGGAGGAGTCGTTTGTGGCTGTGTTTGGGAAACCTTCACCACAGCTTTGACTGTTACTTTGAAACATTAAGCCCTGGAAGCATTTCAGAGTTGGCCTTTGAAAATGTTGGTGTTCAGGCTGGGAAAGTATGAGAGCAAATTACAAAGGAAGAAATTTTGCTCTTCTTTCAACAAAGTTATTTTCTAGCTAAGAACAAAAACAAGTTTAGGTTTCTAAATTTCATCTACCCCTTGGCACTAAACCACTGTGTAAATGTACCTTTTCATCTCCCCTCTGTACTCTTTGCTATAAAACCCTAATTGCGCAGTTTCTGTTAGCGCATGGCTGCGGGTCCAGGCGTGCTCCCTGCCAGCAGCACTTCCATGCAGCCCTTGGGGTGCACAGGGCACACCAGGGTACCTGCTCTGCAGAGAGAGCCCTCTAGAACCAAGCTGGGCCTCTGTGCTTTAGGGATGATAATCTGTATCCTTATTTTGGCCAAGTTTACATATTCAAAAAAGGAGATTTTTAAAATATATACGTACATGGACAGCAGTAATTGCCCCCTGCTCTTAGGATAACATGGTGGTCCTCTGATGTGGCCGAGTGTAAGTGAGCTCCTCAGGCCTGGTGTCATGTAATGTTAGCATGAGGTGGAAGGCAGGATGTAGACAACCGGAGCTAGGAGAAGCCAGAAGTCTAGCTTGAGTACTGTGTTTCACTCATTGAAATGACAAGAATTGGGGCCGGGGAGATGGCTCAGTGGAATAAGTGCTTCCCTGGCAAGCATAAGGGCCTGAGTTCAATCCCTGATTCTGCAAAAAAAAAAAGGAAAAAAAGATTTATAAATAACTTCAGATTTTTTTGGTGCTAGGAATCAAACTCAGGACTTTGCTCTTGTCAGACAAGTGCTATGCCACTGAACTATCTTCTCAGCCCTAAATAATATAATTTGCCTTTTTGAGACAGGGTCACTATGCATTTCAGGCTGGTTTGAAACTCAGAGTACCCTCCAGTACCCTCCTACCTCAGTCTCCTGAGTGCTGGGATTATAGGTGCATGCCTCCACATCTATCCTTTAGAACTTTTAAACTTTTTGGCCAGGAAGACAGCTTAATAGAATAAGCACTTGCCTGGCAAGAACACGTTCCTGAGTTCAGTCTCTGGTACTGCAAAAAAACAACAACAACAACAACAAAAAAGTTTTAAAATTGTGGGGCCAGGGAGATGGTCCAGTAAATAAGCACTTGCCTAGCAAGTTTAAGCACCTGAGTTCAATCACCGGTTCCACCAAAAAACTAAAAATAAAAAATAAGACTATGGATAGGTTTTTGAATCTCATTTTAGGCCAGAGTACTCCAAAGTTTGTATTGATATTTAAACTGTCCAGATAATAGGGAAAGGCCTATTTCCTGCTACATAAAAAGATTCTAAGTGTCACTTCCATGTGCAACTGAGCTTTCTGCAACCACTGTTTCTTTGTGCAGACAGCCTTACCATCCAGGAAGGGCTTTCGGCACCAGACCAGCAAATTCCTGTATCGCTTGGTGGGCTCAGAGGACCTGGCTGTGGACCAGAGCATTGTCAGCCCCTACACTTCCCGTATCCTAAAACCCTACATCAGGTATGTGGACAAAAAGCGAGGCTGGGCTCGGCTGGGCTGAGCAGGATGAGCTGTGCCCTGGCCACCTGCTGGAGGAGTTGAGACCCAGCAGCACGAGCAGGCACTGGAGGGACATTGGTCCACATCTGCCATTGCCCTTTGCTACCTTCAGCTGTCAAGATGATCCTTTGAGGGGGCTGGGGAGATGGCTCAGTAAATAAGCGCTTCCCTTATTGGGAAGGGCCTGAGTTTTTTCTGCTGGAAAAAAAAAAAAAAAAGATGATCCTTTGAAAGACATAAAACATGTATGGTGTTAACTTGGTATTTCTTCATGATTATCATAAATAATTGTTTTAAGTAGTAAAGTTGTATATAGTTAGTATTGTGAACTGAAAATAAAAAGGGGATGCTGTCTCGGTTGAGTGAGCCAGTGGAGGGCTGCATGTTGGGACCTTTTCTAATCTGGGTCCCTGTGGTGAACCAGAAGCAGAACTCCCTGGAGAGGTCTTCAGCAGGCCCCGGCCCTCCCTGCCCAGCTCTGGGTTCTGGGTGGATCTGTGGGCAGGCAGTTAATGAGCCCACCAGTACCTGGGGCAAACCATGGGCCGTCTGTATCTCCATACCTAGCAGCGCTGGAGAGTGGTGAGGGTTTGGCCCATGAATTTCAGGTTTCATGCCAAAAATGTGTTCTATCTATAATCAAGCTAGTTAGCATGTAAACTGGTGTATATTAGTTTAAGATTTTAGGTATGTCAAAGTGCATATGAGTCATATAACTGGGAACAATACTGGGCATTTTCTTGACTTTGTTTATTTTCTATGTGTGGAGGCGTGATTATGAGACAAAGCCGCTGAAACTACAGCTCCTATCCCAGATTCGTTCCCACCTGCACAAGAGTGACCCTCACTGGACACCGGAGCCTGATGCACCTCTTGATTACTGCTATGTCCGGCCAAATCACATCCCAACGATCAACTCTATGTGTCAGGAGTTTTTCTGGCCTGGTATGTTTCTCCATCCAACCAGGTAGATAGATTTCAGTAGGACCTCATTGCTGGAGTTTTCAAATCAGTGCATGCCACGTAACCACCCCTGCCACCTTCATGGGGATTTTTGTTCATTTGTTTGAGAAAGGGTCTCACTCTGTAGTCCAGGCTGGTCTTGAACTTAGAGTTGTCCTCCTGCCTCAGCCTCGCAAGTGCTGGGATTACAGGTGTGTGCTGTACCCCCTGCTTCCTGTGTGATGTGTAATTTCTCTGTTGATGCAGAAATAACAAAATTAAAGGACTTTTCTGAGTTTGAGAAGAAGCCAACAGTTGCAATAATACACAGTATTATTCTTTGCTCGTCTTCCCTGTTTGTCTCTGCCTCCAGAATGAAAGGTCCATCTTGCTTTACTTCTATCTTTGTTTAGAAGGGAGGTAATGTCTGCCACACATACACCGGCTGGTAGCTTGGGCATGTTTGGACATTTTGGGTTTTAGCTTAACAACTCAGTACTTTGTGTGTTTATCTGATCCTTAGAGAGCACAGCCCAAGGGCATTTTTGAAAAGGCAAATTCCCTGATCATAGACTGCAGACAGGAATAAGGCCAGGAAGATTTGTCATTTTAACTGTCTCCCAAGCCATCAACTAAAGCGACACATTTTGTGCTAAACAGAACACGTTTTCACCAGCCTGCCTAGGAACCTAAGGGAGTAATAGCTGTCTTTGGGTGTTAGAGGAGATGTTACGAAGAGCTGTGTCATGCTGTCTCATAATCGCGTGATGGTTGGTGGCAGCTGTATGTACTCTTCTGGGACTAACACAGGGAACACCTGTGACTTCTGCCTTTGTGTCAGGCAGCTTCCTTGCCTTTCATTGGAATATATTTTTGTCTGTTCTTTGCCATGAGCTGGGGGTACTCCTCCTGAAGAATTCCCACACTGTGGGTGAATGAGGCCTGAGGCAGGATGCTGCACTCTACTCTGATGTGCCATGTCCACACTGCTTGGGCAAGAGGCCCTGGGGCCTTCTTGATGGTCATGTTACATGCAACAGGGAGGCCAAGACACAGTCAAGTCCAGTTCTGATCTGAGCACTCTGCTGCTTTGAGTTCCACCATTCCTGCTAGGATATGTGCTTAGAAGAGACTGTCAATTTTGGTGCTCTCTGAAGTTCTGTTCTATGATTTAAGTGTGTGGCATTCTTGGGTGTAGCTGTAAATGTGGTGTGGCTGAGTCCCAGAAAGTGCAGGCCTTGAGCTCTGGCCTTCCTTTGTCATTAGGCATTGACTTGTCTGAATGCCTGCAGTACCCTGACTTCAGCGTGGTTGTGCTCTATAAGAAAGTCATCATCGCCTTCGGCTTCATGGTTCCTGATGTGAAATACAATGAGGCTTACATTTCATTTCTGCTCGTCCACCCAGAATGGAGAAGAGCAGGGATTGCAACGTTCATGATCTATCACCTGATCCAGGCAAGTTGTCTCTGCTCATGATGTAGTGTGAACCATGCAACTTACTTTTCAGGGCGCCCTGGGGAATTGGAGGGCATGAGAGGCTGAGCCAGTCCTTTCTGCCACCACCAGGTAGATCCTGGAAGACCATATGAAAGGGGCCAGTGGTCACCACTCTGAGGCTCCAGCCCCATAGTGAGATTGCTGTTCTGCTATCTTTTACTTAGGAACTGATAGGCATGGAGGATTGTGTATAAAATCCTGATGTAGACAAGATTCACTTTATTTTGTTTGTTTATTTTTGTGACAGGGTCTGTCTTTTGTCACTGCTAAGAAAAAAATACCTGACTCCCACAATTAAAGACAGAAAGGTTAATTTATAATTTAGCTCACAGTTGGTAGAGGTTTCAGTCCATAATCAGCTGGCTTCAAGGCAGCGGGGTAACAGTTCATGATGGCAGAAGACAGCAAAGCTTCAAGCGAGAGCCAAGACTCAAGCTGTCCCTTATGTGCAGGCCACCTGTCCTAGGGACAAGGCATAGCACTCACGCCTGTGATCCCAGCTAGACCATGAATCAGTCACACATTGTAGAGTCCGCTGTCTCTGACAAGCCCGCTTCCTGTGACTGCATGAGGACTTGCAGGACATCCAGGTACAAACAGTAAAGGGTGTCTCTGTTTAGTTCAGGCTGACCCTGAACTTGCTCAGTAGCCCAGGCTGATGGGCAGTGATCCTTGGTGTAGTCTGGTACCTCTTTTGTCCCCAGAGTGCGGGTGCCTTAGATGGGGGGTGGAGAATAACCCAGAAAGGGCATTGTCAAGTGACCTATGCCAGAGCTGTTACTCATAGGCCTCAAGTTAGTGTGATGGAATTATAATATTTAATATTATAATATTTTTTAAAAAGTAAAGTTTACTAAATGTCCACGTTGGTCCTTTGCTTTAGAGGTGGGGAAGAGTACAGTTACCTCCAGACTCTGGTCTCAGGTCACAGATCAGTGGCAAAGTGTTCCAAGGTGTAAGTGGCACTGAGCCTTACCTGATGTCACCCAAGCCCTTGCTTGGGAAGGGCTCCTCCACTCTCATTTGCCTGCTTCTGTTCTCTTGGCAGACCTGCATGGGCAAGGACGTGACCCTGCACGTCTCAGCGAGCAACCCTGCCATGCTGCTATACCAGAAGTTTGGCTTCAAGACCGAGGAATATGTGCTGGACTTCTACGATAAGTACTACCCGCTGGAGAGTGCTGAGTGCAAGCACGCCTTCTTCTTGCGGCTTCGGCGCTGACAGAGTGTCTGTTTGGAAACAGGTCTGTGTGAGGACCTGCATGTGACAAGTGTACCCCATGGGTGCAGACACTGGGCAGTGGGTGGCCCTTCCACCACCACTTTGGTCCTCTCCAGAATGGCCTTGGCCAGCCATGGGTGTCCTCTGTCATCGCTGCTGCTGCAAGAGTAGAAGCCCCTGAACTGCTGCTCAGGGTGGAAGCAGTGACCAGGAGGCTCCACGATACCCCCATGACAGGCAGTTCTGGAAGTGGTTGCTGAACTGGCCCCAGCTGGTGCTGTGCTGTCACTGAGTATAAGAGTCTTCTGGGTCCAAGTTCTGTGTCTCCTTTGATGACCTTGGTCACAGCCTAGAACAATAAATGTCTATGTTGCTTTACCTGTCAGCATCATTAACTTGGCCTCGGTGAAGACCCAAGGGTTCTGTTCTTCCTGCGCCGGAAGCTGCTGTGGGAGCTGAGCAGCTGAGTTCCTGCCAGCTCCCCAGGAGAGCCAGGAAGCCAGGGTGGCTCTGTCTGCAAGACTGGCAGTGCAGTGCTGGGTGGGAGAGGTGTCACCACCTGTGGTGTGGACCCCAGGAGCATTTCCAGGTATCTCAGATACTTAACCCCCAACCGGCATCAGAGCACTAGCTGGGCTGCTTCCCCTCTTCATCAAGAGCTGTGGGCTTCAGAGCCAGGGAGGCTGAGTGGCCTGCAGAGAACCCAGCACCCTGCAGAGAACTGAGCACCCTACAAAGAACTGTCCATAGTTGCGTTCCTCTCCACAGCAGCAGAGCTGACTAGGTGGAGGCCCCCTGGAGCCTGCATGCAGCCTGGTCCTGTGTCCCTTGCGTGGGAATCACAGCAGCACCACCCTCTCTCTGTTCACTTCTTTCCTCCCAAGTTTTCTGCCTTGTCAGGGTTTTTGTTAGTCCCACAAAATAAAATCAGAAAACCAGCTTGCAACTGTCACCCTTGGAGGTGGAGCTGGTGTTTTGCTTGTGCTGTGGGAGCTGTTGCCTCCTAGACCTGAGAAAGCTGCACGTGAGCTGCCTGACCCATTGATGCACGTTTGTGAGTCCTGAATGTTTTCAGTTGTGTGCGGCCTCAGAATGGTACAATCAAGGCCACACCTTCCATGCTCAGCTCTCCCCCAGAATGTAGAAATTTGGCGGGGTGGGAGGTGGGGATAGGGTCTCACAGTGCAGCCAAGCCACCTTGAACTCTGACCTCATGGTGGTCCTGCCACCTTAGTCTCCTGAGCGCTGGGATCACAGGTGTGCGCCACCACACCCACTGTTACAAGGTTGTTTGTTTGTTTACTATGGACTGCATTTTCTGTTTTTCTGGATAGATCTCCAGAACTGTAACTCTTAGGTCAGAAGATGGGATTGTTTTCCATCTCTTTCTCATTGCCAGTGGCATCGTGGATGTATTAAGGATCTTAAAACTATCAGAATTAGGCAGTTTCATTTAAAGTATCACCATCATCATCATCATCATCACCATCACCATCTTTTGGTATTGGGATCAAACTCAGGACCCTGCACTTGCCAGGCAGGTGCTTATGTCGCTAAGCTATCTCTCTGGTCCCTTTAATTTTTATTAGTGCATAATGCCCAGATTCCTTGTGGAGTACTGGTCCATGTACCTAACACATCTTGTTTTTTGTTTTTCCTATTTTTTGAGACAGGGTCTTTATGTATCTCCCCAGCCCCTTATTCTACTGCACTATTTCCCCAGCCCCCCAAAAGTATCTTATTGAAGTTTTTTTTTTTTTTTTGGCAGAACCGGAGATTGAACTCAGACTCTTGCGCTTGCCAGGGAAGTGCTTATTCTGCTGAGCCATCTCCCCAGCCCTCCAAATTTCTAAGTAGGCAGTAATTTAGATTGGCATGGTGGTGCATTTCTGTAATCCTAGCACTGAGAGCCTGAGGCAGGGTTCCTGTGAGCTTGAGGCCAACCTGAACTATCTCAAAACAAGCAGAAAATAAATAGGCAATAATTTGTCAGTAAAAAACTGTTAGTAGAGTTGAACATTTTCATTTATTTATAGTAGCATTTCTTCTGTACATTCACTGTGTCTACTCTTTGTTTTGCTGTGCAGTTCACGCTGGCCTTGAGCTCACTTTGTAGCTCAGGCTGGTCTTGAAAAAAACTTGGTCATTTCTTATCATCTGTTTAAAAGATTTTTCTATAGTTTAGGTGGGAACCTTACCCCGGTTCCCACTAGACAACCTGTAAGCCATGTCCCCAAACTGGTGTCACTGGGTATTACAGAGGGCGGGGCTCCTGTGGGAGGAAGGGTGCCGCAGGTGCTGGGAGGGCACAGAGGAAGAGTGTGCAGGTCTCCTGAGTGCTCCTTTGATTTTGCCACATCCTATATACTTCCAAATATATTTATTTATTTATTTTTGTCTTTTTGAGACAGGGTCTCACTATGCAGTTCAGGTTGGCCTTAAGCTCACTTTGTAGCTCAGGCTGATCTTGAACTCACAACAATCCTCCTGCCTCAGCCTCCTGAGTGCTGGGATTATGTATTTATTTATTTTATTTAGTATTTTAGGGAAGGCTGTTCAGGGCCTCACTGCTAAATTAAACTTGTAGACTCTCTCCCAGCAACGTCCAGTGTGGAGCAGCTCTGGCCAGGTGACATTTTAAAAAATTTTGAATTAAGTCTACCCTGTGGACACATATAAGTTCACTATTCCAAAAGAGAAAACCAGTTTTGACGACACAGCCATGATGCCCAAGGTCCAGCCCAAGCTGGCAAGACCAGCAAAGGGACTGGAAGAAGGCCAAAGGAGAGGAAGAAAGGCTTCCACCAAGAGAGCAGGAGCCTCTGAAGATGCCTCTGGAGGTGTGACAAGAGTGAGCTCGAGTTGGAAGAGGTGGTGCAGACCTTCGTAAGGAAACTTATAGAAGCCAAAATCACAACACCTGCAGTGAAAAATTCAGAGAGCTCCTGGAACAGAAAGGAAAGACAAAAAGTAAAAGGTTTAATGCCGTTGGTAGAGGAGACAGAGGACTCCAGCACAGGAGAGGATGCTGAGAGCTTGACCTCCAGAAGAAAACCAGGTGTGCAGGAGGGGATCTTGGACACAGCTTGCACTTACGTGGGGGCCAAGGGAAGACGTGTCCTCCGAAAGGCCACATCAGGAAAACTGAGAGAGGAGCCTCACCCAGTAACGAACAGAGAGACCATGAGGTCCTGGGAGACCTTTGGGAAAGAGGACCGAGAGGCTGGAGAACGAGAGCCAGTAGAGGAAATGGGAACAGCAAGAACGCTCACGGACCTGAGGAAAGGAAGAGAAGGCTGCAAAAGAAGAAAGCCTGCAGGGGCCCAGGGCGCCACCTTGACGCTGGCAGAGTGCTGGAGATTGGCAGGCAGTGGGCTCACATATTCCGCGTTTTGGAAGAAAATGGTTGGTTGAACTGGCATTTAAATGTGATGGGGAAGTACAGACATTCTCTGACCTGTAGAGTCTAGATGCTTTGCCAGCCACAAAACTTTCTTGAAAGATTTGCTGAAAGATGCTTTCCCACAGAGTGCAAACTCAGGCAGAGAAGGAAGACACCATGGGATGCAAAGAAAGGGGGAGAACCCTCTAAGAGCCTCAAAGTATGGAGCTGGAGACCCAGCGAGCGATTGCTTCAACTTGGTGTTCATTAAAGAGGTGAACGTAGACGTCATCGGAGAAGCCAGGCGGTGCTTAGGAGCTGAGTGGGAGTGGCGCGTATCTGCAGAGGTCCCTGAGATCCTGAGACGTGAATATTTTAAACATGACCACGCCAAACAAGACACCCCCTGGTGCTGACCCTAAGCAGTTGGAAAGAACTGGTACTGTAAGGGAAATAGGTTCACAAGCTGTTTGGTCGCTGTCATCTTGTAAACCAGGATTTGGAGTGGATCAGTTACGAGATGACAATCTAGAAACTTACTGGCAATCAGATGGCTCCCAGCCTCATTTAGTGAATATTCAGTTCAGAAGAAAAACAACAGTGAAGACATTATGTATTTATGCTGACTACAAGTCTGATGAAAGCTATACACCAAGCAAGATCTCAGTCAGAGTAGGAAATAATTTTCATAATCTTCAAGAAATTCGGCAACTTGAATTGGTGGAACCAAGTGGCTGGATTCATGTTCCCTTAACTGATAATCATAAGAAGCCGACTCGCACATTCATGATTCAGATTGCTGTTCTAGCCAATCACCAAAATGGAAGAGACACCCACATGAGACAGATTAAAATATATACACCAGTGGAAGAAAGCTCTATTGGTAAATTTCCTAGGTGTACAACT
>PVKA01049254.1:0-13353 GCA_004027165.1 Ctenomys sociabilis | reverse complement strand
TCATAAATATTACATCTTGTTTTATGTTACTCATGACTACCTCCAAGCACTGGATCAGGATATCACTTATACTTTAAATTGCTATAATATCTATTGCTTAGCTAACAAACTACTTACAGCAGTAAAAATACAGTGTGTGTGTGTGTGTGTGTGTGTGTGTGTGTGCAGATTAAAGAACTTTAATTGAACTTTATCAGCTGGTAGTGGTAGAATCTTATTTTGAGTCCTGTGTATAACCCATTATAAATAAAGTTAACAGTATACACATAAAAACATAAATGCCATGAAAGAAATATGAAAACATTTCATTTTGAAGTTTAGTTTGTAATTCACAAGTATAACTTTTTAATTAAGATAAACATGAATATAATTTATACATGTAAAAATAAGAATATTTTCTGTCACTCCTTTAATCGCTTCAGCTTCCTACTTGTACCCATTTATTCATTTATTTATTTAGCAAAATATGCAGTTACTCATTCTTTCAGTCAACAAATACATTTACAATGCCCAGGCATTGTTTTACGGCAATGACTATATTTCAGTACCAAACAATAAAGACTGTATAGTACATTTCTAATAAGGCAAGACTTACGTTTCACTCAGTAGGAGGCAACTATGACTGATCAAGACAGCATCTTTCCTGAAGAATCTGATCATTTTAAACGCAGTGCATCTACCCAGTTACTCTCCTCTATCATCTGCTGACTTATTTCTACCCTGGGATTTTCACTTTGTGAAATAAATTAATTCATTTACTCTGTGTTTGACCATGATACCCAGCTAGTATTTAAGAACCCTACCTGTGGAAAGGTACTAGAAGAGTCCTGTCACTAATATTTTCTCAAAAATGTGTTGTTCAAAGAAATCTACTGGTAGATGTTCTGACACTTTCCTACTTAAATGTTACTAAAATGATTATCTTCTTTATTACAGTTTAACCATTTATTTATATATCTATGTTTTTGAGTTAGAGTCTCATCACGTAGTCCAGGCTGGCCTTGAAATCATTTTGTATCACAGGTCCACCAGTATTAAAATTCAAATTTCACTTTATGTATTTATGTTTTACACACTAATATAATTTTATTCTTATTATTTCAGAAACTATGCAATAGTTAAAAATGAATTATTAAATCAAGTTTATGACATAATTACTCTCAGAGACAAATTATTCAAAGTTGAAATACATCCCAATTAATCTTCTCTAACTTGCTTTTTATTTTCTCAAATGCCAGGGTGGCTGTTGTGTATGTTTGTCAAAAAGATTTCACAAATATATGTTCAGATGGGTCTCTCATTCATATTTTTAATAGAAATCCACTAATATTTATTTTACTTTTTGCTACACCATAATATCTCATAAGCCAAATCCACCATTTTGAGTTATTTTATTTACAAAATGACAAATTTGATTTACAGTCTTTAATTCTGTCTAATTCTGAACACTAGACCATAAGTATAATTTTCTTAAAAAAAGTATAATTTTCTAATGAGAACAATGCTGAGCTTTATAGTCAATGGTCAATGCATGGAATTTAAGACTAAACACCATGTAATGTTAAAAATAAATAACTTTCAGGTATTTATAACAACAAAGAAGGGGCATAACAGAAACTTTTTAATATTATTTTTATAAGACAGACTAGATTTGCTTGCATATAACAATGCACTCTCATTTCGAAATGGTAACAGAAATGATTAAATCAAAAAATGTAAATGTAATCAGCTTTAAAACTGTCTGAAGTCTCATCATCAGGACATAAATTATAGGCTTTTTATGGCTTGCTGAAATTTAATAGTCTTTATTTCTAGAATGCATATGATGTTGAAAGTGTGATGCTTTACACGGCTTAATGAAAATTCAAATCAGAATATTTGTAAAGGAAAAATCCTGGTTCATACTAGGTCAAGCATGATAAACACCTACTTCTGTGACTATTGGAATTGCTACATAAATTTATTCCTGTCATATGCAACCTATTCCAATTGCCCTATGTATCTTTTAAATGAAATGTAAATAGGCACTTCCAATCTATAAATGGATTGAGTCCTTCTTACATATATAGGTCTTGCATATTTTATTTGCAAGAATCCGTTTTGTGATGTCAGAAAGATTGGATTCATAATGGCACATCACAAAGATCATTTCTAAACTTCTAAAACTTCCCTTGGGAACAGAGCAGATTTTTCACTGACTTTGTTTCTGCTTAGATGAGCTTTAAATTGCCCTTATTGGTGCAGTGTAATCTGCCACTCTTTTCTTCTCTGATTGTCAGGAATCAAGAATGTGATATAATTTAAAAGATGAAGCCTATTGATTCTTATCCTAAGTTCATGAGCACTATCTACTGACTACCCAAAATATTTGCCAATGTTAGCAAGCAATGAAACAAAAATGACAAAATATGTTTAACACATTCTTACATTTTAATGCATTTTAATGATTTTACTTGAATTATAATTTATGAAAAAAATCCATGGAAGTGAGAGCTTGAGTCACATACTAGCAACCCTTCATAAATATATAAAGTGTAAGCTAAGCCCTGAATTCTTAGCACTGGTATGCAATCTGAATGGAGACCCAGAGGAATGCAGGCTGTTTTGTGGACATCCTCATTAACATACTGTTTATTTATCCCAGCATTTAAATTATGTAATGCAGAATAAAAGCTTTTATTCAGAGTGACACTAAGCTTGCAAATTAGCTAATAATCATAACTAATATGATTTTAAAAGTCAAGATTATAGTGGTGTAGGAGAAATATTCCTTGAAGCAGGAAATATGTGGGAACAAGGAAAGGGCACAATGGGCCTACCACATTTGGGCAGGTCCATGCTACAGGGTGGGAGACGAGCAAAGGCAATGAAGATGGCTATCTTACAGATATTTTATGTAAAAAAAAAATCCTGTTAGTAAAGACTCAAAAAATAACATCGTGGGGGTTTTGCATTTTTAGGGAAGGGTCTTACACTAGATCACTAGATGTAGTGATCCGCCTATTGACAGCCTCCCAAGAACTGGGATTGCAGGCGTGCACCACCATGCCTGGTCTCACTTGCAGTCTCAGTTCACCCCAGGGCTTGGGCCGCCCTGGCAGGCCCAGGGATGGAACCCCCGGCCTCTGCTCCTGCTCGCAGGCACTTCAATCTGCTGAGCTATTTGGCTGGCCCTAATAATTTTCTTTTAAAAGGGTATTATAGAATATGTTCAGTTATTTCCTTTTCTTTCCCCAGGAGGACTGAAGAGTGTCTCTGTATTACAGTTCATTTCAACATCTGTTTTAGTTTCCTCATATAAGTTGATAAACTTTTGAAGTATTTGTTTTGAAACTTTCCAAAGTTTGAGTTTTATGTAGCTTGTAGAACTGCCCTTTATCTTCCCAAAAGTATTAAGGTATACTTTGAAGATTAATTTTGATTTAGTGCCAAGTATTATAGATAAATATGCATTTTTGTGCTTAAGTTATGCATAATATCAACCTCATTTCTATCCTACCTTTAGGCATCTGCCACTATGGTGGAAAAACATTGGAATAACAGCCATAGCACAGGTTATCTAGCTTCATTTTTTTTTATCCCATTTGAAATTAATCATTAAGCCTTATGCTCTGTGTGTGTGTGTGTGTGTGTGTGTGTGTCAGAGACACAGATAAAGATTTTATGTATATATAATCTTTATAATCTCTCTCTATATAATCATTCATATATCAATTGTTTGGTACAGCATCTCACTGCGCAGATTGGACTCATAGTGATCCCCCTGCTTCCAGCCTCCTCAGCGTTGGGTTTACAGGTATGCACCACCATGCCTAGTCGCTGTGGTGGGCTCTGTACACCTGGGAATGGGGCAGACAAGGAATGTGGTGTTGGAAATCAAATCCCAGGGTCTGTGCTTGCCTGGGCAGGCACTTAGTCCCCTGCACTCAGTCGCTGGACCTTCTCTATACATTTTTATGTATATGAACAACCATACTTTACACTTTCTGCTCACTCTTTGAGCTGAGTTTCCAACTTTACCTGTCTCCAGATGCTCTCTGCAATGTAATGAGCGTTATCGCTCATGCTTGAGGTGCTTCTCCGTAAGCTCCCATCAATTAGCGAGGACTCCTCCAAGGCACCAGGTGCTTCTCGCAAATCTCCCACCAATTAGCGCGGAGTCTTGAATGGTTGTCGCTCCAGGTGCTTCTCGGTAAGCTCCCACCAATTAGCTTGGACTATTTCATGGCCAGCACTCCAGGTACTTCTCGGTAAGCTCTCACCTTTTCGGACTATTCCACGGCTGGCGCTCCAGGTGCTTCTCGATAAGCTCCCACCAATTAGCATGGACTCTTCCAAGGCTGGCACATCTGGTACTTCTCTTAAGCTCCCAACAATTAGCGCGGACTCTTCCACAGAAGTCACTCCAGATGCTTTTCGATAAGCTCCCACCAAATAGTGCGGACTCTTCCATGACTGGCGCTCCAGGTGCTTCTCCATAAGCTCCCACCAATTAGCGTGGACTCTTCCACGGCTGGGGCTCCAGGTGCTTCTCGCTATGCTCCCACCAGTTATTGAGGATTCTTTCAAGGCTGGCGCACCAGGTGCTTCTCGCTAAGCTCCCACCAATTTGCGTGGATTCTTCCATGGCTGGGGCTTCCAAGGCTGTCACACCAAGAGATTCTCGCTACACTCCCAAAATTTAGCGCGGACTCTTCCATGGCTGGCGCTCCAGTTGCTTCTCGATAAACTCACACCAATTAGTGTGGACTCTTCCACGGCTGGCGCTCCTGGTGCTTCTCGATAAGGTCCCATGAATTAGTGCAGACTCTTCCACTGCTAGCACTCCAGGTGCTTCTCGCTAAGCTCCCACCAACTAGTGTGGACTCTTTACTGACTGGCACTCCAGGCGCTCCTTGCTAAGCTTCCAATAGTTAGTGCAGACTCTTCCAAGGTTGGCGCTCCAGGTGCTTCTCACTAAGCTCCCAGCAATTAGCAAGGACTCTTCCAAGGCTGACGCTCCAGGAGCTTCTCCTTAAGCTCCCAACAATTCGCAAAAAGTCTTCCAAGGCTGGCGCACCAGGTGCTTCTCGCTAAGCTCCCAGAAATTAGCGCGGACTCTTCCACGGCTGGAGCTCCAGGTGCTTCTCGCTTAACTCCCAACAATTGGCGAGGACTCTTCCAATGCTGGAGCTCCAGGTGCTTCCCGCTAAGCTCCCACCAATTAGCTCGGATACTTCTATGGTGGCGCTCCAGGTGCTTCTCGCTAACCTCAAACAAATTAGCATGCACTCTTCCACGGCTGGCGCTCCAGGTACTTCTCACTTAGTTCCCAGCAATTATCGCAGACTGTTCCATGGATGGGGCTCCACGTGCTTGTCGCTGAGCTCCCACCAATTAGTGGGAACTCTTTTTTTTTTTTTTTTGTCTTTTTGAGACAGGGTCTCACTATGCAGTTCAGGCTGGCCTTAAGCTCAGGCTGGTCTCGAACTCACAACAATCCTCCTGCCTCAGCCTCCCAAGTGCTGGGATTACAGGCATGTGCCACCATGCCCAGCTAGTGGGAACTCTTCTTCACCTGTGGTTGCAGGTGCTTCTCGCTAAGCTCCTACCAATTGGCGAGGACTCTTTCAGGGCTGGCGCTCCATGGGATAACATCCTTCTCTACCTTCTCTGTCTTAGCACCAGAATAGTTTCCAGCTGCACGAATGCTTTCTCTTTGAAGACTGAATGAGGTGTTACTGTGCTTTTACTGCTGCTTTGTGTATTACAATCGTAGTCGCACATCATCTTTCTCAGGTCTGGGTTTTGCTGCACGCAGGAAGAATCGCAGTACCCTGATTCCACAGAACCTAGATGTAGCTGGCTGTTTTCATCTAAGAATTGTCTCTCTAAAACACACATTGTGGAACAGGAATGTCCAGGATTTCTCTGAAACCTAGGTGCTGCTGACGTGATATCCCCAGCATACCCATAGGAACGAATGGGAGAGAAAGCATCCTTCTCTATCTCCTCTCTCTTAGGAAACAGAACAGTTCTCAGCTGCAGGAATGCTTTCTCTTTGAAGACTGAATCAGTTGCTACGCTGCTTATACTGCTGCTCTGTGTATTACTTTCGTAATCGCAGATCATCTTTCTCAGGGCTGGGTTTTGCTGCACGCAGGAAGAATTGCAGTGCCCTGATTCCATAGAAGCTGGATGTTAGCTGGCTGTTTTCCTGTAGATACAGTCTCTCTAAAACACACATTGTGGAACAGGAATGTCCAGGTTTTCTCTGAAACCTAGGTGCTGGTGAAGTGATATCAGCACCATAACCATAGGAATGAAAGGGAGAAAACATGCTGCTCTATCTCCTCTCTCTTAACAACCAGAACAGTTCACAGCTGCACGAATGCTTTCTTTTTGAAGACTGAATCAGTTGCTATGCTGCTTATACTGCTGCTCTGTATATCCTCCTTGTATTATGTTGTAGGAAGTCTTCCACTGATTTTAGTGAAAATACAAAATGCTCAGTAAGCACTACATATTTACTGTCATTTGACCATTAGGTATGTTACAAGCCTCATCTCTTATCATTCACTCCTTTCACACTGTACACTCTGAACCAAATGACTTTCAATTTTTTAGCCATTCTGAAGTTCACTTTGCAGATGGTCTTGCTCATTCCATCTTCCTGATACGCCATTCCTGAGGCCTAATTGGATGGTCCCTTCTGTGTACTTCACCTTAGAGGAATCTAAGATCTTCCTGTATGCACCCTCAGAAAATACTGTGCCTCCTTCATGGCTGCTGTGGTTGCTATCCAGATGTGCTTCTCCACCAATATGCCAGGCAATTAAAGGTACAAGCTTGCTAGGTCCGTCCTGCAAGCTTGCTAGGACTAATTCAGTGACCTGAACAAATTCCTCAGCATGTCTGATATCTGAAGGAACAAATGTGTCATACGAAACTATATGTGACAAGGCATAAATCCCATGTGGTTAAACCTTTCCCTCTTTTTCTTGGGCACTAGCATCTAAATTAGAAATTAAAAGTTGATGACCTGTCACACTACTCAAGCCTTTGCCTGATGGCTGTTTGCTCCTTTAATTTTTTATCCTTGCATCTCCTCCCTTTAATTCAACATGTAATTGCAGCATCACTACCTGCTGGCCCCCAGTAGATAGCTCCTGATAGCATGATTTTGTCTCAGGACTTTCAAATTACATCCTCTATCAAATTCCTGTTACGAGCCTAGATGTCTCCATGTTTGTTGACGTAGGCCAATGGAGTCACATGCTCTGCCTTCCTCCTTGCCAACTTGGTTCCCATGATCACAAACACCCTCATCCTCACACATCTCTCCCACATCAGCAGCTAGCTCTCCTACTTACTAACTAACATGCTAAGTGAATGTGTTTGCTTACATTAAATACACTTACATTGATACCACTGAAGAATATTTTATTATCTTAAATTTACTATGCAGTGTCAATATGAGATCCACTTTCTATAAGGTAGGTTTGACAGTTAATTATGTATCTATGTGAGGTGATTTTCAGTAACTGCAGACACTGGAACTTTACAGTACTTTTCCATCTTTCTTTTCTATTTTTCTTTTGCAATTCACTCATCCATTACATGACACAGTTTATTGTTATTGCTACTTTCTTTCCTGGAAACCCTGGGCCTTATCTCCACTACATGACTCCCCGTAGGTGACTTCACTTCATCATTTCACAGTAAAACTCATGAGATTCAATAAAATTCTCTCTGGCCACAACCTTGTTTGGCTTCACTGCACAAACTTTTCCTCCTGATATCAGGCAGGAATACTGCTTCATTAATCAGGGACAAAACTTTATCCGATACAACTTGCCTCTTATAGCACACTTGTTATTGACTTTTTTAACAAGAGATGAAATTCCACCTTCCTAATGCTCCTTGGTACCAGGTTTTGGCATTCACACTTGTTCTACTTGCTGCCATCATTAATAAAGGAGAGTAGATGAGCTGCACACCATGCCTGCTTCTAACACTTGTTCATTAAAAAGCTTCAAGCAAGAACTTTTGTACCTATCACTGCTCATTCTTTATCTCCTGTTTCTCAGCCTTTAACATAAGCATCATCATTTTCCCCAAAGCCTTCACTATTCAATCAATAATGTTTACCTAGATGATTTAATTTCTTTGCAAGTTGTCAAAACTTGTCAACTATCATATTGACTCTTTTCTAACATGCAAAAGATTCATCCTTGGCATGGAAATTCCATGGAATATTTTATTTCCTTTTCCTTTTGTAATCTATAAAAACATTGGTACATATTTCAGTGTGTAGGATGATTTCTATGAAGTACAACAAAACTAGTGTGCTGAAGTTTATTGATTTTCCTCCCAATTACCCAATAGTGTTTAATCAAAAAAGTCACATGCTACATTTGTACTTACGTTTCTCTCAGGCTTTCCATCATGAACAAACTGAAGGTTGGGTGTATTTAATCATGCATGGCCCAGAACCAGCATTCACCATCAAGTAAAAGCGATTTTCTTTTTTCTTTTTTTAATAAATGTATTTAGTATAGGGTCTACAGGGTGTCACTATGTAGATTAGACTCAAAGTGATTTTCCTGTTTGCAGCCTCCCAAGCACTGGGATTACAGGTGCATGCCACAAGCCCAGTCTCATTCTTGTCTCAGCACGCCCCAGGGGTGGGACCCGAACTGCATGCCAGTGATCAAACCCCCAGCTGCTGTGCTCTGCCTAAGCAGGCACTTAGTCCACTGAGCTATCTGGCCAGCCCCTTAAAAGTGATTTTCAAAAAAGTCCAAAGCTGTTTTCAATATTTGCTTTAAATCTGCCAAAAGTAAGCTGTACCTTCAAAGTAAGCAGTAAGTAAAAAATGATTAATATACTATCAATTTAGATTCACTGAATTCATAATCAAAGGGTTTTTTTTTTTGAAAATAACAGTTTATGAGTTTGCTAGCATATTATCTACAATTTATCCATGAAAGGAACAAGAAAGAATTTTCTTGGGGTTATATAGCTAATTAAATGAGAATTAAAAATTTGAGTCAACCATTTTCATTGTGAACCTGTGCTAACTTTTTCATGTTTTCACCCAATTTACCAATAAATACAATTCTAGTCCTCCCTATTAATTATTATACTGGACAGAAATATTTTTAAAAGATGATTTGATGTTTCTCCTGCTTAAATTCTTTAATTTATTCTTAATATCTTTATCATGATATACACATCTATTCCTTAAATGATGTTTTTTCCTCCTTTTAAATTAATTACACTGCAATGTAGAATACTAGGCAGAAGAGTAACTCCTATTCCTCACAAGTTTTCTATATTGTAATTCATGAAACTTCTGATCATGCTTGGTTACATAGTAAGGGAAGGAATTACTATTGCCTATGGAGTTAAGATTGTTAACCAGTTGACCTTAAAATAAGGAGATTATTCTGGACTACTCCAGCAGGCCTAATGTAATTAAAAAACCTTTGAAAGTAGAAGAAGGCATCAGAAAGGAGAACCAGAGAAATGGCAGTATGAGAAATACTGGTATTGTTGGTCCTAGAACAGAACAGGCCTGTGCACTGAGAGTATGGATAACTTCTAGATTCTTGAAAAGATGATGATGTAGATTTTCTCACAGAGACTTGAGGCAAACATGTACTGATACTGTGATTCATGTCCCTGTGACTCATTTCTGACTTACAGCCTATATTTGTTGTTTGTAAAACAACAAATTTGTGTTAAAGAACTTATTTCTGTTATAATTTACTATACTAGTACCAAAAGAATAGACATGGTGATATTTCTTTTAAGGCTTTTATTCATTGATTGAATACATACTTTGTGCAGTCATTATTACCTACTTTAAAGTGTTCTTTCCTAGCAAACACTCCTAGTTTCTACAATGTTCATCTTTTTATTTTAGACAGGTTAGTAGTACAAAAGAAGTTGCATAATATAGCAATGGTTCTGGCCCTTGGGTCACTGATGGAGAATTTATTCACTGCCTCCAATATCCAGACCATCTTGTCCTCAATGCAAACAATGATGCACAGCAATCTCTGTGCTTTTGGGGAATGTAGGAAGAAAGGAAAAAAATGGGAACATAAACAAATATTGAGGTAATACAGAATGTTATGATGTGTAAAGAAATAGTGAAATTGTTGATCTTTTTTATGGGGACAGGTATGTGTCCATGCTGGCAATAGAAATGAGGCCTTTGCATACATGCAAAGACGATGTAGCAGCATCCCGCTCCAGTCTTTTAATTTACAACCAAATTTTATATATTTATAAAATAACAGTTTCAAACACATATATTTTCTTATGCTGTAATAAACATTATTATAATATTTGATTATAACCTTGAGAGGAACTCATATTTCATTATTATATAAACTTGCATGAATTCATTACCTTGGTAATTGAATATAGAAATTGAAATGATGGGAGAAATAATAAGAAAACTGAATTCATACCTTCCTCTCCTTTCCTATTTTCTGTTTAGAATATAATCAGTAGCTAGTATGGAAAAGATTTAAATAGTTTCTTCCTAAAAGATGACAACAGGAGTATTGTGAAATAGGAAAAAAAATAAAAACATTGCTTCTAATTTTGTTTCAGACTATAACTTGCAATATGTGAAATAGTTCTATTCCTACTACAGACAAAACTGAATAAAAGAAGTATTTAAATGAACAAAATAAAACTGAATAAGATGACAGAATTATTCAATGCTTCTCTAGGATCTTCAATAAGGAAACCAAGATAGTCTGTTTTTCAATAGAATATTAAATTGCTGATAGGTTTACTTTCCAATCTTAAACAAAGTAAATGACCTACACAATTTTTATGTTGTTGGCCAAGAATCTTCAGTTTAATGTGAGCAAATTCAATCTAGTACAGTGCTGCAATATCTAAGAAAGATAATCAGTGTACATCTTAATAACTCAAATTCTATAATGGCATTATATAAATTCAAGCAATGTCTGCATAAAGAAATTTTTTTTAGTTTCTTTATTAGAAAGAAGTTCAGCCTTATTCTTTAATATTTTCTAATATGGAAAAATCCTTCCATCTTCATTTTGTCATTCTATCTATGTATTGTGTATTAATTCCTCAAAAATATATAAGTAAACTTCTCTGATTTGTGTATAATGAAGCTATACTCTATCATTCATATTAATCAGACCCATTAGAAGCTGGCATGCAGTATGTGCTGAATAAATTATAGTGGTGTTATTAATATAAATTTCCTATCAGGAGTCGGAGCATACTTGCTTCTTGTTATCAGTATTTTTATACTCTGCCTTTTCTAACCAATAAAGTTACACATTAGTCATCTAGTTTATGACAATATTATTTCTTCTAAATTGGTCAGGTTATAGAGAAATGATCACATTATTTGTATAATAAAATTTTTCATTCCAACATATAACAATTAGAATTAAAATTTCCCTTAGAGTGTTGGCCAAATAGTTCAGTGGATTTAAGCACCTGCAAGCAGATGCGGGGGTTGGGGTTTGATCCCTGGGCCTGCCAGCTAGTCGTACCCCTGGGGTGAGCTGAGACAGCGATTGAGACTGGGCGTGGTGGTGTGCACCTATAATCCCAACTCTTGGGAGGCTGTAAACAGGTGGATCACTATGAGTCCTATCTAGAAGTGAGATCCTGAATACGCTGTAGACCTTTCCCTAAAATACAAAAAAATAAAAAAGAATTATCTGATATAAATTTTCACAGAAATAAGAAGTTGCTTCAATGTGACTATTAACATGCTTGGAAAAATGAGAAATATATATAGTACTATATATATATATATATATATATATATACATATGGCATTATATAAATTCAGGTAATGTCTGCATATATTTTTTTTTAGTTTCTTTATCATACAAAGTCTTATTCTTTAATATTTTCTAATATGGAAAAATCCTTCCATCTTCATTTTGTCATTCTATCTACATATTGTGCATTAATTCTTCAAAAATATATAAGTAAACTTCTCTGATTTGTGTATAATGAAGTTATAGAGAATTATTATGTATCAATAATGATAATATTACTAAAATAAACTTTCACTTGATAGTCTTGCCATACCCATACTGGTGGTGCTAAAATATGACTAAGTCAACTTGAGAATTTAAGTGGATGATCTGGTGAGCATCAGACCAGATATTTGAAGTTCAGCTAATGCAGCAAAGTGATCATTAAGTGGTCTTCACGTGACTGCAAGGCCTGCTGCAGATTCTAACTCCACAAATTGAGAAGAAGCAACAGGTCTGATCCTTCCTTCTTCCCCAATACTGTGCCTAGTTTTAGTTTTTCCCCACTGGAGAGAAAACTGAAGCTCTCGATTTTCTGTCTCCACAACTTGTGTATATTAAGTGCAGTTGTATACTCGCCTGTGTTTTCCCGTGGAGAACTAGGTTACTGAGTGCTATAATTTATGTCTACATGTCCGTCCAAAGCTTCATGCAGCAATGGCAACTCGGATTTTGGGAGGCAGCTGAATCTAGTTTGTGATTGGTTCATTGTCTATGCTGGGATTGGGCCTGTGAGTGCCACACCCTTCCTCGGTGGCTTACCTGAATACAGCGTAAGGGAGGGAAAGAGGTTTGCCCCGCCCATTTGCTCTTTCTTTTGCATCTTCTACCCCCATGAACCATTGCCCATTTGTTTCACCACCCTGCCTTGAAGCCAACCAATTCTGGAGTGAAACCTCTGTACTGTGAGCTAAATAATTCTCTCCCCTTTAACTTTTGGTATTAGTATTTAGTCTCAGTACTGAGATAAATGTAATTAAGACACTGAGGAAGAGTGTAGATCCAATAACCACACAAATGAAGGCTCTTTGAGGTAAAATAGTTAAAAAAAAAAAAAAAAAGAAAGAAAAGAAAAGAATTCTATGTCCATAACTTCTAGACCTGAGCATTTACTGGTATTGAGTAAATGTTTATTGCATAATAATGGAGTCCACTTATTCTGCAAGTGCTACTTGGAGGTGGAGAAACCTCTTGGTTGGGAACCCCTCAGACGTATGTCATGCCTGGATCTAAGGAAAATAGGTATATGCCGTGACATGTTAGTAAATGTAGTTGAATGGGCTGTAGACCACATTAAAATATAATATGACTGAATGAAAAAGTACAATATGTTCTATGTTGGATTGTTTTGTAAAACATGTGTTTAATTGCAGATATTTGACATGGTTTCTGGGACTTGATGTTCCTAAAGGAATAAATAAAATGTGAATAGAAGAAACAACGACATAAAAGGCATCTCTGCTTCTCAGGTAATAATTACTCAGCTAGTTCTTTCATTAAAAGCAGTAAGTTCATTGACTAAAAGCTCCAGTGTACAGGG